>JAOYMZ010045256.1:0-14698 GCA_025802335.1 Pinguicula primuliflora | reverse complement strand
ACATAAATATTCTTAATCATGCATTTTTCATAATTTAACTAATGAATTCAAATGCATAAATTATTTAACACATAAATCTATATATTAAGATTGAGGAGTTTACCTTTGCAATTAATTGCGTTTACCATATAATGGTATTTTGACCTTTCTGCTCACTCGATTCTTTAGCATCGCCCACGTATAAATGAGGGCTTGTTGTGTACAAGTCGGCCTTTGATAGTTGTGGACAGTTTCTTGCAGAGACCACCGCAAGGGATCACATTTCAAAGTCCCATGTAGTTTCAGCAACCAATTTCCGATTCTTTCGCTCCTCTGCCAGATCTACAGAAGCCGAAATCTTAAATGAGGCGTTCAGCTTCGAACTACGAGACCACTCGAGTGCCAAATTCTTGGTAGAAGTCTGGTATGTGGCACGCAGTATATCATCTCCATAAACCTGCTTGAATGTTTCAAGCCTCACGTCAGCATTGCCCAAAGATAAGAATGCTCTGATAGGTGCTGTAAGCTCAGCGGTGCTCCTCCCCTCATGGGTAATAAGTTGAAACACTTCCACAGTAGAAGCGGCGTTTCCCTTGCAACCAGGATGATGGATGACGAGGGAACTTGAGTGTGTTCTAATAGAGTATCCCTGCTGCAACATTCTTCCGCAATCTCAACCAATTTTATAGATAAATTAATTTGGATTTGGACATATAAGCCGATTAAACAAAGATATGCATCTCTATCGATATCTATGTGCAACTTCCTGCTGTACTCGTATGCTCAAAGGCACCATTTTTCCAAACACATGATGCATTCTTGAAACAACCGAGCAAGTTTCGGACTGAATATCATGTACATCCTTTCCTCCCTGAGCCAAAATAAATCTATTTTTTTTTCTTCAGGATGTTGAACACAAGGTCGTTCAATGGCAACAAGTTTCAAGGTTATTCATCCGTAAGTATCCATGTTATCATCCCCAAGTAAGACAGTCTTGTCATAATTCACCATTTTTGTCTTTATTTGAGGAAGATTAAGCATAAAAACAACTCAACTGGAAGAATTTTACAGCTTGCCGTATAAACAAGTAGTCGATTCCGAAGCTTTAGCTAAAAAGAGGATGATCCAAACTTGCTGACTATATTCAATCTTCCATCGGGCGTTAAGAAGAAATTTCCGATAGTTCATCTGTGAAAATAATCTGCCAGTCGGGTAGTAGCTATGGTCTATCCATCCGGAATCGAAGAGTTTTCATTACCGTGCCGATCCTCTTGACCTTTTCCAGATTCATGGTGATCGAAAAATCAGGATTATTTAATCTACTCGTTACCGAATTAGTCGGATCTGTCCCTTCTTCATCTTTGCCTTAGTACCATTGGATACTTTACTGGAGGTACCAGCAGCAGAAGACGAATAAGATTTTCACACGAAGCTGACAATCATCAACAGACAAATTCTCATTAAGACGTCGAGCAATTCTATGAAATTTAAGGGCTTTCGCTCTATTGCGAAATCGCATCCTTAGCAATACTGATATATCAAGGCCTCATCTTTGTTACCCTCCATGACAGATTGTGCAATTTCTCGATCAAACCAGAACAACACACCACAAAAAAAAACACAAAAATTCAATCTTCAGAATTCATAAGACTTTGATTTCAACATCGGACTCAACGATTGAATAGAACGAGTCCATACAATCAATCCCCTTCCAATATCGAAACGACCGAGTTTAAGAGGGAGAGCGAGAGAGAGTGCCGCTTGAAGGGAGATCCAATCTCTCGAAGAACAACGTAATCGTGCTGATAACGTGTTGTAATCTCAAGAATTGTGCTGGAAGAAAAGGTGAAGAAGATGAGCGTAAAACTGTGTTCTTTATTATTCTTTGTAATCCTCTTTATATAGAGGTAAGGACCAGCGGTTACAGAAGTCTTATCCTTATCAAACTGTTCCAATCATTATATCTATAACAAAATATTAATAATTAATTTTGAATGATGTTTCTTAAAGATAAAATAGTTGACAAAATACGTAATAATTTTGAGTGAGCTAAACAAAATAAAATCAGTGTTCGAAAGTTAATCTTCATTTTAGACATTCGTCTCTAACGTGATCCTCGTATTAATTCAAAATCTTCATCATCTATCGCTTATTGCATAGTTATTACATTAATTAAGCTTAATATATATAAATTATTAATACACATTATATAAATGATGTTGATCATCAAAACCATCATACACAGATCAACTTTTTTTTTTTAATTTCTTCTGCCAGGAACTAACCACTACTAGACTACATTAGCGTTTATCATCAATATCACAGTGCCAATTAAACATTACTTGAAGTAGTTCCTTGGTAGTCTGCACAATAAACCATTAAACATTAAGTAAAATTTACAAATTAGTGGAGTTTAAACTATTAAGCAAATATTAAAAATACTTGCAAACATTTCATAAATAAAAATTTCTTAAAATATATCAATTTCTTCTTGTATCTCATTTTTTTTTTATTGGATAGGCTATACATTTACAATTGTTATAATTGTAGGCTTATGTATGGTTTTATGTTTAATTAGTAGGTTTATACACGGATTGGGCCCATGAA
This sequence comes from Pinguicula primuliflora, assembly GCA_025802335.1. Classification (NCBI taxonomy): domain Eukaryota; kingdom Viridiplantae; phylum Streptophyta; class Magnoliopsida; order Lamiales; family Lentibulariaceae; genus Pinguicula; species Pinguicula primuliflora. Next base: position 12,112 of record JAOYMZ010045256.1, on the reverse strand, counting down.
TAGAATTTATAACTTAAATATATGTATTTTTTTGGGCAAACTTATATTAACAAAATATCCGTGAAACTTCTCTTTATCTACAACAAGCCAAGCAAGCTCGAGGGGTCATTAGCCAAGTGCCCATGTCAGATATAAAGATTTCACCTCAGACTGCTTTAAACCATTTCCACAATGCTTTTTTGAAGCGTTTCAGCAATCTGAACTTAAATGTATGTATTAATTTATTTTTTTATTTTTCTTAGTTAAATGCGTGGTTGGCTGGGTGGATCAGGATGGCGCCAAGGCAAATTGGGTCGGTTGTCAAGGCGGATAGGACGGCCGCCAAAGTGGACTGGGTGGCCGCTTAGACCCTGTTCGCGATGACCATTAGCCGCCTAATACCTAGGTGGTGCCTACACACCGCATAAGCATGACTTTTAAAACAGTGCATAGAATACAAACAACTACGCGGAAGTGGGCCAAGGGACGGATGATACTTTGCATTGTATAATTACATGAATACAAGCACTTGAAGATTTTTTTTTGAATGAAGATAATGTAACTTTAAGAAAGGTCGGAGATGAGATATGTAACTTTATAAAAATATTTTAGATACAGTTCAATTATTTTTTTATTAATTTTTGTGACAATTATACTCAAAACTAATGAGTTTAAATTTTTTCAGCGACGTCTGTTAAATATGAGTGGCTTACCTCCGTACTGTTGTTTGCAGGTTTATTGCGGTAGGGCGTTGAATTTATTTAATTCTCCTGATTTCCCTACATTATCAAAAAAATACAGTCCAACAATACACACTCCACGTAATTTCTTGCATTTTCGTATGAATTGTTTATGGGATACATCATTTTCTATATATTTTTTGGGTCTCATTTTTTTCCGAATTTGAAATAAAGTCGTTACCAAATTAATGATATTCAAAATCTAAAATAAACAATTGAAAAAATAAAAAATGAAACCAAATTGATTACATTGGTCTATTTGCTAAAAATGAATACTTCTCTCTCTATATTGCACTCGTAAACAACAACTTGAAATGAAAACTGGAATCTCTTGAATCCCAATAGAGTCCAATATAATCGTTCACCTTTAGCTTCATATTCTTCATGACTTGCGTGCATGACAAGATCCCGTGCTCTCGATTTGGGGTCATTTGAAAGAAAACATCATTTCCTTCATATTTCTTCGGACTCCTTTCGTCGGTGACATCCCACAGAACAACGGACACCTTACGGCCCAAAACCGCCACATTGTTGGCCATAAATAAATTCCAATACCTCAGAATGTGGTCGAATGTGTCGGTAAAAGACAGTATAATTTTATCGGAGGCGACCTCGTAGTGATTCAACAGCTTCTTAATCTGCCACGGGCTGTATGGATCGATCAATGAGAGCGGATACACGTCCCGTATGACGACCAACGTGTGGTGGAGATGGGAGCTGCTCTCGAACTCCTCCTCCTCCAGCTTGGTGGGGAGAAACCTGTAGAAATATGTCTTCTTGAAGATGGGGTAGGCCATGGGAGATTTTTATTTTTTGTTTTTTATTTTCCTTGTTTTATTGTGACATTTATATAGGACATGCGGAGAGCCTAATTCAGAATTTGTGTTAATGGTATATATTCTACCACCATGATTTCAAATGTTATTAGTGTTATGAAATCAAGGCCCGTTTAGGAAAATGTTTATTGCTTTACCCTAAATTTTGTTTAGCTTGTTGTTTAAGAGTAATATTGTTTTTGACATTTTCTTATGCAAGTAGAACTTTTACTCTGGCATAGATAAAAAAGGAATTTGACCATGCAAATCTAGTTCAAATGATTCAATTATGAAAGAAAATCTAATGTATTAAAGAAAATTCACATTCATTCGTTATTTTGTAGATATGTTAGTTAATGATTTGCGCACACACCATGACAACAGCCAGCCATACATAAACCGAGAAAGGTTAGCCTACTGGTAGAGGTTTCAACTTAAGTCGCTTTGAGCGTGATGTTCAGGTTCGAATTCCACCAGTGAGAAGGAATGCATTTGGGTCACGATCGTTGGCTTAGGTCCAAGTTTTGCTCGGTCCGTGAGGGTGGTCAACTTGCATGAAATCTTATGGATTAGTCACGGACAAAAATGTATATGAATACCATAGGTTATTAAAAAAACAATCAGCCATGTCAAATATTATTTGTTATTATTATTATTATTTGGTTAAGCCAAATTTTGTATTGAAACAAAAATAATAATGTTGTTTTTACTTGAACATATCCTGTTAGAGTTTATTAAAAGAAAATTTTGAAATTCTCTCGGGCACGCCTTTCTATGCTTCTTCTCCGGCGACACAACTAGCCGAAAGATGCTACTTCACGCTCCCTTCGACATCCTAGCAACAACGTATTGCTTTGCTTATGGAAATGGCTATGAATTAGTACCTTTTGCCTCTCCGGGTGAGCTCGTTTGGCAAGGTGCTAGATTCGCAAGGGTTTCTTCCTCTTCATCTCGTGAATCTGTGGATTAGTGTAGGAACGACTGCGTAGTTGCCCTCCTTTGCCGTTCCGGGTGAGCTCGTCTGGCAGGTGGGAGCCTATTGGGGTTAGTCCAAGTTTACCTGTTCAAGGTAGCACTGAGATATAATTACAATGACTCTGGTAGAATTGTTACTGGAAGCGGAGAATGAACAACAACATCTCGAAAATACAGCGAATACAAAGAGAAATGTAGTGAGTGAGGGAGATGAAGTCCCATGGACTACCATCGTGGGCAAGCAGAAAGCTTCCTCCAAATCAAAAATTGTTTTGGAACAAGGTGGGAGAAAACCTCTTCCTTTATTCATTGAAAAATTGCGGGCCAATTCACTGTCGATATACGTTTCAAATATGCCTCCAGACTGGACTACCCCTGCAATTCGGCCATTCTTTAACTCTTTTGGTGCTGTTATTGATACGTCCTTGGCCAATTCACTATCAATACATCCTTGTATATGCACTGCCACACAAGGAATTCAAGAGCAAAAGACTTGGCTTTGTGAGATTCGTAAAAAACAAGGATGTACAAGCAGTAATTGGGAAAACAAATGGTCTAAGAGTGGGCACTTTCCAATTGACAATGAATATGGCAAGATCGACTAGTGAAATTCTGGCAAAAAATAGACAGATGCCTCAGTGTCCAAAATAGTTTGAACAAGAATTTGTGAAGGTAGATGTCCCTCTTGGGGAAGAATAGATGGAAGTAATGAAGTTCTCTCCAAAACCCAAGGCACTAAAAGGTCTAGACACACATGTCTTGTGGGACATCCATTCTGATCATAGACCTTGCTTCTATAATTCAAATTCTGGATAAACAAGGGTATAAAGATAGCTCCGTTGTGAGACTGGAGGGTGGAGAAGTGTTGATAAGATTAAGCACAGTTGAAGGTCAGCAGAAGCTCATGGAAGATGTAGAGACTGCTTCCGTGACCAGTGTCCATAACTTGCGGCCTTGGAAGATGATTGAAGAAAAGTTGGTAAGACCAACGTGGATTCGGGTGAATGGTACTCCCTTACACTGTTGGAGCACAGAATTCTTCATGGATTTGGGGACAAAAATAGGATCTGTTATCAAAATAGATGAAAAAACCATTGACAAAAGTGAGATGATGTTCGGACGGGTGCAAATATATACCAGTACCCAGCACTACATCCGTAGAAACATCAAGGTGGAAACAGCAGCTGAATCCTTTACGATGCACATTGAGGAAGAAATTAGTGTCAGAAACTGACAAAGCCAGAAAGTGGTAAAGACGAGTCTGAATAATGAGGCCTGGCCAGCTCTGAAAAAGTGGAAAGCCAAGATAACAAATGATACCGATCCTGTGAAGGCAAAAACAAAATTAGTGGGGAATGGAGCTGGTCCCTCGATTAGTGGTGAAAAAAGAAACTGCCCTTATGCCATTCGCTGGGCAAAACAAAAAATTATCCGGCAGAGTGCAGGAGTATGAAGTTCTAAGTGCACCTAGCCAACCAATTGTGCAGCCAGAGATTACTGTGGAATCAATCTTGCTGAAGACAAAAGTAATAACTGTTCAAGAATCCATGGACGTTATCTAGAATTATCTGGATAAAAAGCAGCAGGATGAGCTTCGATGTTTTCCTCCTCAGTCTGAAAATGATGAACATCAGATCTCCCCCATCATTCTGACGTCCAAAGATATTGTAGAATATGATCTGTTTGACCTCCAACAATACATTGACTTATCGCAGAACTCGTTGGATAAGGTGATTTGGTCGAAAAACTCAGTTGAAAGATTTCTAGACCGCACAAGAAAGATTCTAGCAATTGAGCAGAAATTAGAGGACCCACTAAGGAGGACACTAGTTCGACTGAAGAGGAGAGTTATCAGATGGATAACCAAAAATCTCTAGTTCTAGCTCAGGATACAATGGTCCTAGCTACTGCACTGGGAGTCACATTCAATAAATCCCCAGAAAAGTTATTGAAGATTTGATGAGAATGAATGAGAAATCAGAAACTGACCTTCTAGCGCTTGAGCAAAGTGTGTCCAAGGTTACTCGCTAGCACAATGCGCATATTATCGTATAACGTTGGCGGTCTCGAGAAAGCAAGCAAATAATCTTAAGAAAAGGAACTTATACATTTAAATCATATTGAATTTCTCTGTGTGTTGGAAACAAAATGGGAACAAGCCTCGGTGAGAAAATGCAAGAAGTTATGGCCTTCAAAAAAATTTGGCTGGATCTCACATGACGCAACTGGGTGAGCTGGTGGTCTTCTTTGTATGTGGAACCAATCGATCTTTAAAATGGAACTAAGCTGGTCAGACTCAGGTTTTTATGTGTTTATGGCCTCCGGGGGAAAACTGCAATACATGTTTATATTATTAATGTTTATGGACCATCTCGTATAGCAAAAAAAAGTATCTTGTGGGCTAAACTGCAAATTTTGAAAGCTCAGAATGTTGATGGGAGATGGTGTTTTGTTGGAGACTTTAACGCAATCAGATCTTGTGATGAAAGAGTAAGCTTGTCGGTTGCTTCTAGCAGAGAAATGAACGATTTTAATGTGTTTATAAATGATGCAGAGTTGGTGAATCTACCACTTCAACACAGAAGATATACCTGTTATGCTAACCGTGGTACTAGTTTCACCAGGATCGACAGATTCCTTTTATCCGCATCTTGGCTCTAAAGTTGGACAGAACCTACAAATTTGGCCTAAAAAGGTCCCAGTCAGATCACTGCCCTATTATGCTGGAAACTGAAGAAGTGAATTGGGGGGCCAAAAATGTTTCATACATTAAACAATTGGTGTGATCAAGAAGGTTTTACTGAGTTGGTATCGAAGGTTTGGAGTGAAGCACAAGTATCTGGAACAAAAGGATACGTATTACATCAGAAACTGAGACAATTGAGATCTTTTCTCAAGAAGTGGAACAGAGAAAGTTATGGCTTAATAGACCAAAGGCTGTCTGAAGAAGGTGTTGGCTAGTTTTGATGACAAGTCTGAAAGAGCGCCCCTAGCCAAATTGAGATTGTGGAAAAGCAACAAGTTTGGCTAAAGCTAAAGCAGATAGTGGATGAGCAGGAGAAGCTCATGTGTCAAAAGGCTAGACCAAAATGGATCAAAGAAGGTGACTTGAACACCAGTTATTTCCATGCTCGTGTTAATAGAAAAGGAAGACAAAACAACATTAGAGGACTGGAAGTTGATGGAGCGTGATCTGAAGATGTCAACTCTGTCAAAGAAGCGATTAGGTCTCATTTTGAAAAGCTATACACTGAACAGGATAAAGATAGACCCTCCCTTCACATTTTGGCCTGAACTGTGGTGACTGAAGAAGAAAACGAGATGTTGATCAGCCCTTTTACAGAGCAGGAGATTGAGACTACAGTAAGGAGTTGTTCCCCTTCAAAGTGTTCGGGTGTAGATGGGTTTAATTTTTACTTATTGCAGAAAAACTGGGATGTAGTGAAACAGGATTTCATAAACTTCATGCCGGAGTTTCATGCATCGGGTAAGATAAGCAAAGGTTTAGCTACTACAGTTATAACACTATCCCCCACGATCACTAGTCCTGTTACTCTGGATGAGTATCACCCTATCTCGCTGATAAGTAGCGCATACAAAATCCTTTCTAATTTACTACCAAGTAGACTGGGATTTGTAATGAGAAATCTGATATCACCAAGTCAATTTGGCTTCTTGAAGAATAGACAAATCCTGAATGGGGTGTTGATCGCAAATGAGTTATAAAGGATTGAAGAAATATGTGATGCTTTTTCAAGTTGATTTTTCCAAGGCTTTCGACTCAGTAAGTTGGAGTTTCTTATGCAGTATGCTGCCAAAAATGGGTTTATGTCAGAAGTGGATTGAATGGATGAAATCTTGTGTCTCTTCAGCTCATGGAATGGCACAGATTAATGTAAGCTTGACAGATTCCTTTGATTTCAAGAGAGGTTTACGCCTGAGAGATCCTCTTTATCCACTATTATTCTTGGCTGTAACAGAAGGATTAAGTCTATTATTGGAGCAAGCATGCGAACTAAACTTCTAAGAGGAGCAGAAGTGACTGGGGTACGCTTGTCCCATTTACAATTCGCAGATGACACCCTTCTACTTGCTGAGGGTACGAAAGAAAATGTTGTGGCTATCAAAAGTATTCGGAACATCATTGAATTATTATCTGAGCTTACTATTAACTTCAGTAAGAGTCAAGTCTTTGGGCTCAATCTGCAAGGAACTCAGCGGGAAGAGATGGCAACTCTGCTAAGCTGCAAAACTTGTAACTTTCCCTTCACCTACCTGGGCTTACCCATCGGAGATAATTCAGGCAGAGCCAGGATGTGGGAAACAATGTTGAAAGGGATGAAACTACATCTGGAGATTTGGGAGAATAAGCTTCTGCCCTTTGCACTAAGGGTCACGTTAATACGAGCAGTGCTATCTAATCTAGCAATCTATTATATGTCAATCTTCAAGGCTCCTAAATGCATTCTAAAAAACATGATCAAAGTGATGAGGAAATTCCTCTGGCAGACAAGGCAAAACTAGGAACGGCCAATTCACTGGATTAGTTGGAAACACATTTGCCTGGAAATCAAAGATGGAGACTTGGGTGTAAAAAATCTAAGCCAGATGAACAATGCTCTACTTGCTAAGTGAATGTGGAGACTAAAGCAGGATCCTATGAGTCATTAGGGGCAAGTCATATGTGTGAAATACCTTAGGCTCACTAACAGGATGGACGATTTGAGATAACTCACACTGCTTGATAAAACATCTAAGGTATGGACATGTATATGGGAACACACTGTGAAGCATCACTGGTTTACTGATAATCTGTACCTGAGTGTGGGAGATGGTTCCTCATCGCTATTCTGTAGGACGAATTGGTCAGGAGATGACTCTCTTGTTTTGCTATTCAGTGACCTATATCAGCTTTCTCAATAAAAAGATGCTACCATTCGCGAACTGTTTGATTCTGCTGCGCAAAACTCTGAGCAAACTGAATGGAATCTCTCCTTTCGAAGAGGGATACGTGACTGGGAGAACGATTGTCTACTCCTGCTGCAGGAAAAAATAACTCATCTTCACTTGGATCCCTCAAAGGAGGCTAAGTTGAAGTGGAGATTATCAGCGAACGGTATATTCACTGTGAGATCAGCTTATAAAATTCAGGGAACAATGCAACAGAGTTCAGACCCTGAGGATCGCAGAAACTTGGCAGAAGTCTGGGGTAGCATTGCGCATAGGAGAATTCAATTACGCAGTTGGAGGTTATTGTGCAACCATATAGCAACAATGGACAATTAACTAAGCAGAGTCTTGCAGATCAATTCAGAACCAACTAGGCGCATCTGGTGTTGACTGCACCAGGAAATTGCAGATCACCTTCTATTTGCCAGTGAACATGCGCAGGAGCTATGGCAGGAGATTTATTCTTGGCTGCAGGTTCTGACGGGTAATGATAAAATTTCTGCCTTGTCCCACCTTCGTAAACATATGAGACGCTGTACTTCTAACCAAAATCGAGACGTGGGGAGAGCAGTATGGCACACAACGGTATAGAGTTTATGGAAATAGCGAAATGAGTTCGTTTCGATGTCGAATTAGAGTCTGGATATAGTCTTACAGTAGCAGAATACATTAAGATTCAGATCTTCCATTGCCTACAAGCAAGAGGCAGATTAACAGCTAACACAACTATGGCAAAATGGATATAATGTCCAAGCATTTTGTTAGATTAAATGTATCGTAGTGTCGGGAAAGCGATTTTGTACGTGTAAATACAAGAAAAATGGAGTGAAAGTCTTTTTCTTACAAAAAAAAACATGAACGTATCCTGTTAGATGTGATTGGAGAGGAAACTCTGCTGCATATTTCTCCTGAATGAAGTAACACTCGTGCTGAATCAAGAGCAATAATCGAAGGACTAAAATTATGTAGTCTGGGGAACACTTTTGCTAATTTTGGGCCGCTCCAAAAAGGGCCAAATGGGCTTTGTAAGTTCATATACAAATTTACAGATTAGATATAAGTTTAAACTACCCCGCAAAAAAATTATGCTGTCAGGTGGATGGATGTTACTTTGTTAGTGGACGTGATCCAAGAAGACAACTGCACTCCACATGACCTGTGGACATACTAGTAAATGTATAAGTATTGTTATAAAAGTCAATGGGAGTCCGCAGAACAGGCATCGGGCACTAAGCCTGCACAATCGAATTTTGGGTCCGGGTAGACACTAGTAAATGTATAACCACTGTTATAAAAGTCATGGGGAATCCGTCGAGCAAGCATCGGGCCCAAAGTCTGCACAATCGGTTTTTGGATCCAGGTAGTGCATTACCTGGACCCAAAATTCCGAGTATCTAAAAAATCTACTTGAACCGGTCGGGTATCGGGTGCCCAATAACGGGTTCGTGTAGTATCCCAACCCAAGAATTATTCGATACCGGGTTCATGCCCACAACTTGATGCAATAATAGAAAAATAATGATTCGGAAGATGCTGGGTTTAGGGTCTTTCTCAACAAGATTCGAAAGATGCACACTCGTGTGGTCTCCAAATCTTATCTCCTTTGGTAGTTTCAAGCCGGCATCATTGTGTTCTGCAGAGTTTGAGCTAAACGCAGCAGTTTTTCCTTAGTTATATGCAACCAAGAGTTCCCATAGTCAACAATACCTTCCCCAAGAAACGATTGGAGTACAATGTCGTTCTTTTCATCCCCCTCCTTAACTTAGCTAGATTTGTTAGAGCTTGAAGAATTGTGAGCTCGAAGCAAGTTGCACTCAGCTTTTGTCAATAGATTCATCTGCTGCTTGTTGATTTCCAGAATGCCTAGTTCCTGAAAGCGATTCTTCGGCATTCGCCACAGAAGTCTTTGAGATTGCTCCAACAAGATACAAAAGTCCGGGTCCACATGCCCAAACCCCTTAAAAGTTGTGTTTTTCCCCCAAAATATCCGAGTTTCGGTACCCAAAACTCAAAAACTTGTTCTTCTCACTCAAAAAATAGTCGGGGTCCGGGTAATGCCTGAACCCGAAATGCCTTACCCGGTATCCGAACCCGATATTTTTGGGTCCTGGTTTTGAAACCCGAACCTGGCAAATACCCGATACCGACGGGTATCGATTACGGGTCTGGGTCGGGTATTGGGTTACCCGATACCTGCGGGTAATTTGTCCAGCCCTATCGGGTACTAGTACCTCACCGTCTAGTCTGTTTAGGTGACAGCCAATTTAAAATATTTTTTAATAAAAATTATTTAAATGTTGATAATAATAAAAAATGAATAAAGAGTTAAATAAAATGAATTATACAAAATAAAATCAATATTAAAAATTAGATATCATCTTAATCATATTCATTTATATCATAATCGACACTTACCCAAAAAAAATATATCATAATCGACATTTGCCTCATACCCCTTACCATTTATAGTAGAACTCATAATTCATAAAAACATAAATATTTAAATAAGATTTATAAAATTCTCAATAACATAAAAAAATTGATGACTATCTATCTCGGAAAAAATCATACGATTTTTTTTTAATTTATTGTACTTTTTTGTTTTGCCTTTTTAGATGACGATTTTTTTTTAATTTATTGTACTTTTTTGTTGTGCCTTTTTAGATGCAATGGTTTATATATTAAAAGGAACGAAATTGTACATATTTAAAAACTGTGTTTGGGTCTCAGTTTGGGCTTTGCCCCATTTGAACCACAACTCAAAGGTGGAATTAGATCAAATTTTGATCCACGATTAAAAGTCCAAAAATTTTGAACCCAAATTTTTTTAAAATGAATACTTTTTTAATGGGGTGGGATCTATGACCCCATATTTAAACACGCTAATAAACCTACCATCCCAACCCTCTATTTCATGAAAATGGATGGTTGAGATTAAATTTAACATAATCCTCACGTGACCTCCCTCCTCACTAACTGTCCGCTCATTCTCTTGCGGAAGAAATGCCTATCAGTCAGTGGCGGAGCCAACTGGGGCGTGGGGGTGCAACTGCACCCTCTAAAATTTTTTTCCCTTGGACATGTACTACCCCGCATCCCCCATTTAGACTCACAGAATTTGCACCCTATATAAAATGCACCCCCTAGTCATTCCTCAAGGATCCGCCACTGCCATTAATTGAAGAAATTTCCATTCTCAGAATCGTACGTAAGAATGACGATTCGGGGAATTACTCTCCATCCACCTGATCACGACCACCTCTTCGGATTCTACACCTTCCTCCATTAATCCACTCTGCATGTTGACAACTTACATGGTAAGTAATAAGTAGAGATTTTGCTTTTATTTGATGGGTGGATCTGGATTTTACGATGTATCGACTGAGGGTGGTTTAGCCGATGCTCTGTTAGATTTAGCTGTTGATCTGTTTCTTCATTTGGCTGATTGGGTTCTTTCTAGTGGCTGATTGGATTTCAATTGTGATGTTGATCCTGTTGGAAGGCTTGGATGGATTGCTAGTAGATGGATTAACACGCTTCCAGTTACGTTTTGATGTGTCGCCGTTAAGCCCAGAAAAAAAGAACAAAAACTCAAGCAAAACCAGTCTTCCTTCCAGGAATTCCTTTTGCTTATGAAGGGTGAAAAATGAATTCGGAGAGATGCCGTTAATTCTTTTGCGTTGGTCACGTGATGTGGTTTTCTGTTTTAATCTCATCCATTTACTTTCATAAAATGGAGGGTTCAGATTGTGTGTTTATTAGTGTGTTTAAACTTGTACTCTTAATTGACACACTTTCATAAACCTCCTTATGTGGCAACCATCACAACCACACATTAAAAAATGAATGTGGTTGTGTATGTAATTGTGATGGGTGTCACATAAAAATGTTTATGAAGTGTGTCAAAGTTGAAGATAAATGTAGCATTACTCGTATTTAAATATGGGGTCAGGGATCCCACCCATATACATATAATAAATGAATGAATGAGATTATAATAAATGAATTAATATCCACCGTTTTTTTATTATTTTATCCATCATTTGAATTAATATCCAATGTTTGACTATAATAAATGATTGTATGTTTTCCTAAGGCTACGGTTTGGAAAGTTCAACGTAACAGTGCAACAAACAATGGTAAACATAGGATGAAATAATATTTACAATATTCAAAACTCATGAATATGACCAAAAGTTTCAATCACTTACAAACCTAACTAAGCAAAAATTGCAAACCATCACATCATGAATTACATTCCACCTATTCTATACAAATAAGAATTAAGAGAACTTTGTGAAATCTCATCTCAGTGCGTCAAGCAGACTGAAAAAAATACTTTCACCCCAAGGATAAAAAATACCTTGTTCATCTAAATGTGAAGATAGCACGATGAGACGAAACTTCAATTCTGCCGCTGATAAAGAAAATGCACAAACACAAATTTTTGCAAAATGACTTGCATAATGAATAAGCAGACGAAAACCATAATTACTCATACACGAAAGATCATAAAAAAGCAAACATAAAAAGCCCAGGAGGATACCTCAATCGCTCCAACATAGCAAGTGCCTAAAGACAATCAAGACATACTTTTGGTATCCTCCTGCAAAATAAACAAAGGGGTGAGGCATTGGAATGAGCGATAAGAAA
>JAOYMZ010045245.1:0-14700 GCA_025802335.1 Pinguicula primuliflora | reverse complement strand
CCCTTGCGAAGGAATTTCGTCCCCGAAACTCGCACGTCCCTCTACCTCGAACAGATGGGGATATGTAGGGATGACAATTTTGCCCCGCCCCGGCGGGGTGACCCGGACCCGCCCCGCCGCGGGGCGGGTCGGACCCGACCCGTGGGCGGGTCCGGGGCAGGGGTTGGAAACCCGCCCCGCACATTTTCATTTTTATTTATATATTTTTTAATCTTAGTATTTTATTTATAACTATAGTTTAATTGTTTTAAATTTATAAATATTGAAAAAATTTAAAAACAAAGAGCAAAGAGAGAAAAATATAATAAAGAATGAGTAGAGTAATTTTTTTTTTAAAATTTTGATATTTTTTTCCATGATTAATTTATTTTTAAATTTTAACCTATTTTTTAATTTAATTTTTTATAATGATTTTGAAGGACCGGGGCGGGGCAATCCGGACCCACCCCGTCCCCAGGGCGAGACGGGTCTTGGATCCAATTTTAAAGCAGACGGGACGAATTTGGGTCTTCCTTGACCCGCCCCCTTCCATTGGCATTCCTACTCCTACTCCTGTAATAATATATTCCTCCCTTCACCAATATTTTCAATCTCATTCTCATCCGTCAGTCAAAGGCCTCTCCAGTATTCTGCTGCCTTGTGAGCAGATACGACTTGGCACGAGCCAAGCAAAGCAATACGAAACTTCTAGTGTCTATAAAAACACACCAATCATCCACCAAAACCCAAAATAGCAAGCTTTCTCATTCTCAGCCCTTTCTTCAAATATCTTTTCTTCTTCATCATCGTCAATCAGAAAAAAAGATTAGGGTTTGGTATAATATTACAGTATACAAGACAAGGGTGGAGACAGAAGGTGAGTGATTTTCATGCCATGCTTGTCAAGTAAGCAGTCTCGTTTGTCGGTCAACTTTTGTTTCGTTGTCTGTTCGACCTTGAAATTGGAGAAAACCCTAGATTATTTGTAAAGATGTTTATGGGTGGATTTTGAGCCTTTGATCAAATAGAGCTAAGAAGTAATAACATGTACTGGTAATTGGTATGGCGAGTTTTAAGGTCGGCCAGACAATGAAACTAAGGTACAACAAGCGGAGGACTGCTGGCTTGCCAAGGTTTTTGCATGGAGATCAACACTTTTCCGGCTATCGGAAAACCTCGAGCTAGAGGACTATGAATTATTGACTACATATATTGTGTATGTATTCAAGTTTTTTTTAATGTATTCAAGGTTGTTTATGCTACTTACAGATATTGCTTGTTTTACCATTTTCTTGATGCTGATTAGGGAAACTTTGGGAGAGAAGGCTGGTTTCCCAGTCCAAGGCACCAGCAGTTCATCATTTCTTTTAGTAAATGAAGCTGATCTTATTTATGAATGTTTGTGGATGAAGAAGATAAGAAATTCGCGGCCTTTCTTCTTATTTATTCATTTGCTGTCATTTTTTTAAAGCTCCTTTTGCTGCTATTGTTGTTGATGTAAATAGATAACCTGTGTGTTATCTATATGATTCACTGAACTTTTTGCAGGTTACAAAGAAAAATTTAGAAATTGCACAAACATTTGAACTTCAGAGTAATACATGTAATTTGTATGGATCTTGGTGGCCCCTAGTTCATAGGATTCGAACCTTTAAATTTGTACAACCTTAAGGGCCTTAGGTCCAAAACCAACGGACGGATTTTAATTTTAAAAAAAAAGTATAACCTGTGTGTTACATTTGTAGATTAGATGTAAACATGAAGATTTGCAACAGGTCTCGTGCAGGGAGGCAACTGTCTTTCACGGTAAATCATCTTCAGCAAGACTTATCAGCTCTACAGAATATCGAAATAATCAAAGAAAACCAGATAGGATCTGGCAACAAATCTGAAGTCTCTACATGGTATCCAAGCATTTGCACTTATCACGCACTAAATTTATAGGAAGGTGTTGTGATCTGGTGCTCTTTACTTTAACTCGATTTTTCTCCCATTGGATGGCTGCCAGATGGGAAATGGCTGCCTAGCGCACAGGCCGCCTAACCAGCATCCAGACAACCACTTAGACCAATTTTGCTGAATCCTGATTATGTTGCAAACTAGAACTAAACAGTTCTGCATAAATAGGACTTGATATCAAGTGTTACCAACTCATGTAGTATGATCATAGTCATTTCTGTTGCTAGCGAGAAAGGTAGAGCTCTCTAGATGGTAATGCCAAAAGTAAACATTCGTTGTTTCTGATAAACCATATGATATAATTTATCATAAGTTTTCAAATTCAAACATGATTAATGTGGCAGATTCTGTTACAAGAAGAAACGGTCATGTTATTGATGAGGAGGCCGGATATTCAGCTGAACGAGAACAACAGTAAGAGCAGGTCAAAAGCATATATTAAGCAATCATGGTAGGAATTGTGGGATCGGTTATACAATTCGTTACATAGAACATTGAAAAAACGGAAATATGTAAAAGACGCAAGGATTTACATGGTTCGGGAGAAATCCCTACTCCAATACTTTTCATCTCTTGGTTGTGTACATATATAGGACTAGGTCTAAACCTCAATCCCTATAATTATGGGATTCTAAATCTTGATTCCTATAATTACGGGATTGTACATAAGGGATAAATCCCTTCCTTATTTACAAGTCAATCTTCAACATAGCATACATTTTGTGTATAAATACAGGAGGATGAACACTTGTAAACACACTTTTTCATTAGCAAGAAAATAGAGACAAGATCTCAATTCTACTCAAGATTTCTTGAAGCTCCTTATGTTGCTTTCTGTACTCTTGATTCATTTTGGTATCAGAGCTATCAAACATGACTTCCGCTGCACTAAACATTGGCAATTTTGTCACTTTGAAACTGAAATTAGAGAATTTTCAGTTGTGGAGAGAGCAAGTTCTCGCCCTTGCAGAAAGCCAAGAATTGATTGGCCATCTTACTTGAGAAACTCCAGCACTTGCAGCTACACTTGTCGTTGCTGCATCAAGTCAGGAGGCAGCAGTTAATCCTGCCTATACAAAATGGAAAACAGCAGATAGGCTCTCTTCTAACTAGTCTCGGAGGAAAGTATGAGTCATTCACAACAACCATGCTACGCCCTCCAATGCCGTCTTACAAGGAGGTCATACCTCTACTTCAGAGTTTTGAAAGACAGACCCTTCATTCTGCAGATAGTCTCAATTATACAGCCTTTTGTGCTAAGAAGAATGCTGGACATGGCTCAAAAGCTCCCCAATCTCGTCAGTTTTCATCCAGGGGCCGTGGCTTTGCACCTGCACATCAGTCTCGTTTCTCCTCAGGTAACAATTCTAACTATGGATCTCAACCTCGCCATATGTCACGAAATGTTACCTGTCAAATCTGCAACAAGAGTGGTCATACAACCTTGAGATGTTGGCAAAGATTCAACCATTCTGTCCAGCCTGAAAACCTACCACAAGCCTACAATGCAACACATGAAAACTCAATCACATGTCTTGAAGAATGCACTACTGATACAGGAGCCTCTTCTCACATGACTTCCAATGAAGGTATACTATATAATCTTGTTCCATACTCTGGTTACAACCATGTTATGATTGAGAATGGAAAGTTTTTGGAGGTGACACACACTGGTGATGCTGTTCTTCAAATGGATGATAAACTGTTTATACTTAAAGATATTTTATTAGTTCCTGATCTTGAGCGTAGCCTATTATCTGTGGGATAGTTAACCTCTGATTTTGATGTGGCTTGTGTATTCACTCGTGATGGTTTTCTGGTTAAGGAAAGAGGAACTCAGGCGATCTTGATGAAAGGCAAAAAGAGGGGTAACTTGTACCTTGTGAACTCTCCAGCACTAGCTCTCTTCTCTCGTAAATTTCGAATAACTTCCAAGGATGTTTGGCATCAGCGACTTGGCCATCCACAAGCAGCTGCTGTTGATCATCTCCTGAATCAAAATTTGATTCAGTCTTTAAGTAATAAGGATCACACCTTGTGTGAGAGTTGTCAGTTGGAAAAACTAGCTAAGCTTCCTTTCGAACCGTCTGTTTCTTGTTCTAAAACAGCATTTGAGAAGATACATATTGACTTATGGGGTCCCTCTCCGACTATGTCCAGACATAACTTCTAGTACTATGCTGGAAATGTCGATAATTTTACCAAATTTGTTTGGATCTTTCCGTTAAAGCACAAGTCTGACTTCTATGATCAATTTGTTCATTTTGATACATATGTTATGCGTCAGTTCTCTGCACATATAAAAATATTCCAAACAGATGGTGGTGGAGAGTTTATCAACAAGCAACTTGAGCAATATTTACTACAATCTGGCATTGTTCATCACATTTCTTGCTCTCATACACCACAACAAAACGGGAAGGTAGAAAGGAGACATAGAACAATCCGTGAGCTAGCTGTTACAATGATGTTACATGCTGGTATTCCAAAATCCTTTTGGGTTGAAGCATTCACTACATTTGTCTTCCTCATGAACAGAATGCCCTTGGCTAACCTGTCCTGGGATTTCCTGTTCTTCAGGTTGCATGGCAAACATCCGGACTATGGTAGCCTAAGAGTTTTTGGGTGCAAGTTTTATCCCTATACCTGGGACACTAGAAGAAGTAAGCTCAACCCAAAGTCTGTTCCCTGTGTTTTCCTGGGATACAGCGACCGTTACAAGGGATACAGATGCTTTTCTATCTCTGAGAATAAGTTCTACATCTCACGACATGTTGCATTGGATGAAAATCTATTACCATTCAAGCATCAGAACTCATCATCAGGCCAATATACTCTTGCTCAGTTTGAGGAATTTGAGCAGCTATCCCATGACCGTCCTATCTCTCTTGATGCTACACCAGCTGTTGATCAGTCAGCAACAAGTCATCCTATTAATATTCCCATCACAAAGACTACGGCATCCTCCTTCCCATCCAATTCAGATATTCAGATCAATAACTTATTCGAAGATGTTTCTCCTCAGTCACCTACTCTCATTACTCATATCCATACTCCATCCCATACTACTATTGTTGATCTTGAACTCTATGCTGATGCAGGTAATCTGTCAAGCCCTTCTACAGATTCTATGCCTTCTGCTTCTCTTGAAGCTGATACTGCTGTAGCTGGTAATCATCCACTCTCTACTGAAAACTTAGCTATAATCCTCCCTGGTGATACTTCTCATCCTCCTAATTCCCCTGTCATGGATCTCATAACTCCAGCCACCACTACACCTCTCAACACTAGACTTCATCCCATGACCACACAAAGTTGTTCCGGTATACACAAACCAAATCCCAAATATGCCATACTTCATACACACTCAGATGTCCCTAAAGAGCCTCACAACATTCGCTAAGCATTAAATAATCCTGCCTGGAAACAAGTTATGGATGAAGAATACGATGCACTATTGCAAAATCATACATGGGATCTTGTGCCATGCCTTCCACATATGAATGTGGTTACCTCTAAATGGGTGTACAAAGTCAAGCTTAACTCTAGTGGCTCGGTGGATCGGTTGAAAGCCAGACTAGTTGCTCGAGGCTACACTCAGGAACCTGGTATTGATTTCAACGAGACATATTCTCCTGTCATAAAACCAGGCACAATTTGTCTCGCCCTCTCACTTGCAACTGTCAAAGGCTAGGGAATTCGACAGTTAGATGTAAAAAATGCATTCTTGCATGGATTCTTAACTGAAGAGGTCTATATGCAACAGCCCCCTGGATTTATTGACACTGCTCATCCCACACATGTTTGTAAACTTAAAAAAGCCTTGTATGGCTTAAGACAAGCTCCCCGTGCATGGTTTGATCGTATCAGCTCCTTTCTCTTATCAACTGATTGGCATGCAAATGCACACAGTCAGGTTATAATACAATGCTGGGAGCAAGGGTCAGATCCACAGGAGGGACCCATCAACATGCAATCAATTCACAACGCCTATCAAAGTAACCTAAAATTCAAGGAGTTTTATCTAACAAACTATTGAGTAAAATTAAATAAAATTAATTACAACTAGAAGCTAAGAGAGTATAGCTCAAATGTTGTCACAACACTCGAACCAAACAACTCATAAATCCTAGTGATGATCATGAATAAGAGGAGCAACTCAGGGCTATGGTATATTGCCTCAGTAAATCACTTATGACTGAATCTAATAATCAAAGAACCAATTCTTACTTATCTAATACCACAGAACCTATCATGATCCATCCTTTTATTTATCTAATACCACAGAACCTATCATGACCCAAGTCATACGAGTGTATTCATCAATGAATAATACAAAATATTGAAACCCTTATCCCCCAGTCACAGAAGTTGGTCCCTAAACATCAGAATGAATTAAAGAAAACATTTTTGAAATACGAGAATGTTTTTACACAAAAAGCTTTCTATGACTTTTTGCTAACACACAAGTTTCACAATGGAAAAGAATGCTAGAAAGTTGAGGAAATAACTCACGCAGATAGGAATGAGATAGATGTCCCAATCGACGATGCCACAGCCAGCTTTGTGGGTCAGGTGACTCATGAGTCAAGAGTGCCCGTCCCTCTGAAGCGACTTCATCGACATAGTATAGGCCATCATGTTCAGTACCACGCCCAGCGATCTTTTTTCGAATGGATATCCTGTAGAAGACAGAAAGTCAGGTACATTAGTACAACGCAATTCAATTCCTTGGAGATATGACTAATTGAAAACAGCTTGTACGATAAGGATGACACATATAAATACTTACATAATTGCATGGACGGAGAAATTTCAATAATTCCTGCACTCTTCACCGGGAAAATTCAACACTTGCTGTCTGAACAACTATCTTGTGAGTTTTCTACACTTCAATAATATCAGAGGGATCATACGTAATAGTATCAATAGCCCACAATCAAAAATCCACTCAGACTTTTTTTGGGGAACAGATTCCTGCACAATATTCACATTAGCAATATTTTCTGCATTCTGGGCCTGAGAAATTCCTGTGCATAAATTAATTATACCCAGCCCAGCAGACAATTTAATTCCTGGCCGAACTGGAGACAAAATAGGCCCAGACTGTTCAAGCCCAATTTTAGACGGACAGTCGTAATTACCAAAACACCCTTCAAGGAAAAAATTCGCAGAGTTGATATATGAGGGGCAATTTCGTAACTTCACACCTGAATCCTTTCTACATATACCTGGATTTTGGGTTGCGGTCTCAGCCAAGTCATGTAGCTGGGTCTCAATTGTTTCAATCTGGATGCCTTCTCTATCACGATTCTGGCCATGGCCAACGTTCACGATGCTGATTTCTTCAGGGCAATTGGCTGTCGGGGGTTTGTGGCTGCTGTTTGAAATGGCTGCTCGGACACCCCACCGACCATAACTCATCCGTCCACCTCTTCTGCCTCCTCGATTTGGGTAACATGAATTTTATAGTGGCCCATGGCTTGGCAGTGGTCGCAGAAAGGTCATCGGTATGATGAGTTGCTGGTATGGATGGAGTTCTCTAACCGGCGATCCCAGAGCTGCGTCACAATTGGATGAGGTTACGCCATCGCCTGATTTACGGTTCTGGTGGCTATCCGATCCAGGTTCGTAAATTGCTAATCTGGTCCCAATGTTGCCTAAAGATACGTGTTTACAGACGTCGTGCTGGATGAGGATTTCCATATCTGACAGCGAGCTGCTTCACATTGCACGGTTGCGTACGCGACATCGTCAGACGGCAACGGCGATTCCTTAAGAATGTCCCTAGTAATAGCTTCATACTCTGTATTCAGTCCAACTAGAAATTTGAATAACCGGTGTTCGGTTGTAAGCTGGTTGTGCTCGTTGATATCATCAACGCACTTCATGGGATTCGGTCGATAGTGGTCAATTTCAGTCCACGACGAGTTGCACAGTGAATAATACTCCTCTACTTGCAGCGTCCCTTGCACAATTCAATCCGCCTTTGTTACTGGATCAAAAATTTGGAGAGAATCCTCCCCTGAATTGAAAGTTTGGGTGAGGATTTTCCACAATTCGTAAGAATTAGGATAATAGATAAATAAGTTTACCAATCTTAGTTCAATCGATCTGGTAATCCAATTGAATACTTGTGTATCTTGTTGTCGCCAAGATTTGTACTGTGGGTCTGTTATCGTCGGTACTTTAGCGTCGCCGGTAATGAACTCCAGGCGACTATTTTCGATAATAGCCAGTTCCATCATCCTAACCCATAACACGTAACTGTTGCTGTCTAATTTCAAGTCGATGATGAAAGAAGCATCATCCTTCTCGAGTTTGATTGCATCTGGCTAAGACTGTTCGGATAAATTGTGATGCTGCATAAATTGCTCGAATTGTTGAGAAAGATATGTGTTGATCTCGAATTTGGGGATGGTGATCTCACTGGAATGTTTCCCACCCCAGCTGTGCCGGAAACAAAGAGTTTTTCCTAAGGTAGATGATGATACAGGAAAATCTCTGCTCCGATACCATCGGTGAATTGAGAAGAGGTTTTTGGAAGAAAAAAATTCCTTGTACCGTTGTTCATAGTTTTGGATACATATATAGGCAATACGCATTATCTCCTCAATCCTACAATTTTCGGGATTCCTTATAAGGCAAGGATTTATAAATTTATCCTTTACCTTATTTACATAACTACCTTTCAACAAACCTCAACTACATGAATGCATGGAAAAATTGTCCTCACACTTAAGACTAAAGATGTCAGAGTCCTACAGGTTATAATACAAAAAAAATCTTCATATATCATCCATGAGACTTTGAGTGTGATTCAAATGTAATAATTGTTTGTGTAATTCCATATCGATTAGTGTTAGCACCTTCTTACAAAAAAAAACTAGGCCTGTCCAAAATGGACCGTCGATACTGGCAAACCGGTATCAATATTGGTACTAATTACTGGTACCGACCGGGTAATGATACCAATACCATTACCCAGGACCGATGGGTTATCGATACCGGTACCAATTAAACTGGTACATGTATTGATTACCCGGTACCAACCGGGTTAATCTATTCAATTTAAAAAAATTGTAAAAATAAAAGTAAGAGAAAAGCCCTCCCAATGTCCGAAATCGAATTGAAGAGAAAAGCCCTTCCCCTTCGCGATTTTTTGAGATTGAGCGGCATTCTAAACCTCCTACCTTCATCGTCGATGCTCATTAATCTCCGGCCTTCACCATCGCCACAAGGATTGAAAGCAGTTACTCAAAGTACGTCGCTCAACTCTCACACCCCAGTTCGAGTTGTTAACTCTAGTATAACTATTCAATAAAATTCAATTCATTAACTTGTATTGAGTCTAGAGTGTTCTTGGTTGAATTATTTGGAGATTTCATGCAACTTTCCTTCCCATTATCTAAATAGTGCTACTAGAGTTAACAACTACAGCCGGGATATATCATATATATATATATATATATATTGTGGAGGCGTTGTGGCCGAAAAGAGTAAATACAAATATAACTTAAAAAGAAAAACAACTTAGTGTCTTGACTCGTGGCAGTTGGAAGCAACAATCATGTAGTTCCGGAACGGGTGTCAAGTTGTCGTGGGGCCACTGGATTTGGAAGAGATCAGAGCTAATACCCCTCCCAATATGCATGGAAAAATCAGGCCAGTGTATCCCCGGTTTTGCTAACTCGTCAGCTTCGGTATTCAGGCTTCTTAGTGTATGTAAGATCTGGAAAGAGGCAAAGGAGTCAGCAAGAAGCTGGATACGCCGGGCTAGTTCAAACGAATAGCTTCCATAGAATCACACCAGTAGCAGATAGTGGTGATATCAACAAGATATGCCAACTGCATACCGTCATGAATGGCCCAGAGCTCTGACATGAGAGGTGAGGTGATCCCCAAACGTCTTGAGAAAGATAGTACTCTTGCATTTTGTTCGGAGTCCAGTAGACCCCCAGTTCCAGCAAAATATTTGTTGGCTGCTCCATCTATGAACTGGGCAAACGTCTCTGTAGAGATTGTCCTTCCCTCATTCGGTATAACTCGTGTGGAGGAGACATCAGAGCGCAGCGAAGGCATGCTGAGTTATCTACAATTCTTCTTCTAACACGTTCCTGATTCTTACTCTCTCAGGAACATGTAATCTCCAGATTATCCGCCGTATTCGGTCAACCATTGGGATTGATAAATTGCTGAGGGAGTGATAAGCTGAAGATGCCGTGCAATGGCCCGAGGCTGAGAATTTCCAGACTACTATGTCCTTCCCAATACGTGGATCCAGAGCTGGTATGGCCCGAATTTCGTCCAAGATTGCATGGGGAACAAGGGTTGCCAGCCGTTCCAAATCCCAAGTACCTGTGGGGGAAATGTAGAAGTTGACAGGAACACCAATCTCGTTAGCTGGGATAGAGGTACTTACCTGAGCGACCAGGGGGATGCCTATGAGGAGCCAGGGGTCCAGCCAGAATCTGCAGGTGGAACCATCTCCAATTTCCCATCGTAAACCTTGAAGAAGGATCGACCAGAAACCTTGGAGGTTAGAGAAAAGGTGTGTGTCCCTACCTTTCGAGAAGTAGTGAGTAAGATTAACCTCCAACAAGTTATACTTGTCTAAGAAAATGGACTTCCAGAGTTTGGGCGTATAGGCCACTAACTCCAAAGCAAGCGTCAGAATAAGGGCAATGTTGTTGTTGCGTGTTTTGCATAGGCCAAGCTGCTCTTTGGTTTGCAGTTTGAGTCCCAATTGAGAAGAGCTTTGCACATTGAAGATGAGTCCCCCCCCCCCAAATGGAATGATCTACTAATTTTTCCAAGCTCTTCACATGTGTTTTTCAGTAGCAACGAGGATTGCATCACATAGCTGGGGATGCAGCTGAGCATAAATTGACAAAGGGTCAATCAACCTGTGAGCAAAGTTTTCATTTGGCTCCAACTGTCCGCTCTGTCCCTCACTTTCTGAACTAGGGGGCATGAAGTGTGTGACGCTGTCTCCCATGAGGAATCTCAGTGCCCAAGTATCTACCGAAGTTAGATGATGGACAGATTCCCAGGATGCTACTAATACGGGCCCTCAAGTTATCATCTACAGCCTTAGATAAATAAAGGTTCGATTTCTCTCTATTCAGAATCTGTCCTGAGGCTTCAACAAAGAGAGATAGGATAGTGAGAAGTAACTGGGCTTGATTTTTGGATACTTCAACTAAAAGAACAATGTCATCTGCGAAAAGAAAATGGGATAGGGGGAATTGCGTCAGACCAAAAGTGAGAGGCTTTCAATTCCCTGATGACTCCTCGTTGCTTATAGCTTACGAGGCGCTCTATGCATAACAGGAAGATGTATGGGGAGATCGGATCATCCTGTCTAACTCCGTGTTGCGGGTGGAATGAATCTCCAAGCTGACCATCCCAGAGAACTTGGAGTGAACTGGACTGGATGGAGTTTAGGATAATATCGATCAAGTGACCCGAAAGGCCAGCACCCAATAAGGTGTCTGCCACAAAAGGCCATCACAGTCTTGTCAAAGGCCTTAATGAGGTCCGGTTTAATCACCATCCACTTGCCTTTTGATCTTGGTTTGTCCATTTCGTGTATGGATTCAGCCACCGTCACAACATGGTCTATTATGCTCCTATTATTGTTGAAACTAGCTTGATGGAGAGAGATGAGTTCCCCCATGACCTCTCGGAGTCTATTAGCCACCACCTTGGTAAGGATCTTGGCCACCACATTAATCAAGTAAATAGGGAGAAAATGACTTGAAAGCAAAGAATCCATGACTTTGGAAATGAGGGTGATGACCCCCTTGTTCAAAACCGGATCAATCATCCTTTCATCAAAACAGGTTTGTACCTAGATAAGTAAAGTGTGCTCGATCTTGCCCCAATTATGTTGGAAGAAGCTGGGGTAAACTCGTCTAGTCCAGCGGCCTTGTGCGGCCCCATTTCGAACACCACAGCTCTGACCTCATCCCTGTCTACCGGTCTGTTGAGCATATGATAAGAAGCCAGAGAGAGAGCTGGGAAGTGGCCACGGGTCCCATAGTGAATCACTGACATAGAGTTGGGATCTAGATAGGGATCCTTGAAGAATTTGGTCATTACTTTAGCAATCTATCCGTGGTTGGTTGTCCATTCTCCCGGGCAATCTTAATTCTGGAAGTAATTGAACATCTTCTTTTCGAATGATATAGGGCATGAAAGACCCTAGTGTTACAGTCTCCCTGCGTAAGCCAGAAGGCTCTCCTGTTTTGAAGATGTAATTCGTGCTCCTGGGATAGAACTTGCTCCAGTTGAGATCTAAGTTAGGCCTCTAGTTTGTCCAGGCCCCTCTTATAACCAGATGCAAGAGCTTGGATGCCCTTCAGCCTTCCTAATAATCTCCTCTTCTTTGTGTTCAAATCACCAAAGATGTTATATTTCCAATCATCAATGACTTGCTGAACACAGTCTAAAGAGTCAGCCAGGGCATGGTTAAGTGAACAGATTCTGTCAAACCAAGATGTCCAGCCTTTATGGAGCTCCCAGGCTAAGAGATAATGAAAGGGCTTTGGTTGAGGGAGATCAGAATGTCCACCCCCCACCGAAGAGATTAAAGCATATTGATCTGAGGCTATTCCGGCCGAGTGACGCACCTCAATCTTGCTGAAATAATGTATCATTGCCTCATTGTAGAGAATGCGGTCCAGTCGTTCCATACAATTGCCCTGGCGCCAAGTGTATTTTGAACCAAAATACCCCCGTCCAGTAGATCGGATCTATGAATGAAGTTACGAAGATTCTGGCTACCATTTGACAGTCTGCCTCTCGACTTTCCGTCTGAGAAATGATGACATTAAAATCACCCCTGAGTATCCAGGGCCCAGAAATCGAGATAGTGTGGTCATCGAGCTCATCCCATAAGCATCTTCGAGTAGAGATCTTAGGGCTGCCATAGATAGCAGTGCATAAAAGCTGGGGTTGGTCTTGGTTGGCAATGGCTAAGTGTATGTATTGCCAGATGCTCTTGATATTGTGGATGTTAATATCCGCTCTCCATAGGACCCACATTACCCCTACAAATCCATCCGCTTCCACCTGGTGTGTGTTAGCAAAGCCAAGCTTTCGGATAATAGAGTATGCTCTTCCTTGACTTATCCTTGGTTCTAGTAGTATCGCGATTGATACCTTATAGATCTTTGCGAAGTGCAACAAGGTTGCAATGGATGTTGAATTTGCCATACCCTGATAATTCCAGGACAGTATGTTGTATAAAGCCACTTAAAAAGAAGGGGATGGAGGAAGCGTACCCGCACATCACAGGTTGTCTGATGGAGCCCCTATGAGACTGGGTTCTTTTGACCCAGAATGATACTGGAGTTGAGTACGGGACGGTGAGGACTTGTCATCCATATCAGCATCCGTTGGCTGAATAGTGAAATCCATGGCGAGAGGGCCATCATGGGGAGGTCTGAATTTCACCAGACCTTTTGTCCTAACATAGAAACCTTTCCCTGGGGCTTCGGGTTCATCTCGCATCTCTATGTCCTCCGCATTCATGGGAAGGCCTGAGCTGCCAGGATCGGGGTGGCGAATGACCACCACTGTATGTTTGTCCTGATCGTCTGGGATGTCGCTGTTGACCGGGGTCATGAGGATAGGGAAGTCAGCAGTTTGAACTCGGTTAGTGGGATTTGTGGGGGACAAGTTGCCCAAATGCGGGAGGCCAGTAGCAGGTTCAAGGGGCTGTTGTGGCAGAGGATTTGGGGTCTGTATGGGCTGGGTAACAATAGGAAAAGGGGCGGGGGTGGTTGCCTTTTTTCACGTTGGGCTGTCTTGCCCAGAGGCGGCCTAGTGGTGGTAGGCTTCTTCTCTTGTCCGGTCTGACCACCCAGGCTATTTTTTGTTTGGATCCAGAGATTGAAGCATCTTCATACATCGGTTGAAGGACCTGGTATCTGAATATGGTGTTGTCTGTCTATTTCACTTCTCCGAGGCCAGAGGCATTATCCATCCCGGATGCTAGGGCATGGTAACAGGAACCTAAGGTTGGGCAATGGTGCCTTTGTGGTGGGATTAGAGGTTGGCCCACCCCTCATTGGGGTCAGGCCGGGGCGCTTCCTAGATTTATCAACAACCATTCATTCCTCCGGTTGTGCAAGTGTAGCTTGAAATCCAGATTTCGTGGGTGGGGTGGGCACCCATGTGTTATTGACCTTACCTTGGCAATCTAAGGAACCAAACGGAGCTAGGCCGAGAGAGGGCTTTATGGGTGTTTGAAAGTCAGTTCCTGAAGCGGCCCTCCCTAAAGATAGCAGCCACAAGAGAAGCAGACGTTGTGTAAGTCCCCATATTGGACTTGGTACGGCATCCCGTCAACTACGATAGCTGGAATCAGGGGCCTGTTGAGATCGATCCTGATTGCAATCCACGCAAATTGACCCTTCTTGGCCGCCATGGTATGCTCATTGACCTTTAGGAACACTCTCAGGGGCTGCACAATTTCTTTGAGAAGGTCCAGTTGAAAAAATTCGGCAGAAGTCCCGGCAGCCGGATCCAGACTGCTACAAGCGAGCATTGATTGGATTTTGTGTCGAAGTTGTGCACCCAGGGGATAATAGTCAGAACATGGCCCATGAGCGAGTAAGGACCCCCTGTGATGATCTTTGTGTAATCGTCCTCACCATCAAGTTTCAAGAGAGTAAAATGATAAGCACCTATTTAGGGCTTATTTCATGCATTAGTTTATATCATTTCATTCCCTAAACACTAAGATTATGGCTC
>JAOYMZ010045234.1:0-14701 GCA_025802335.1 Pinguicula primuliflora | reverse complement strand
CCACAATCCCTAGAAATTAGGGAACTAGATAAGGTAGGATTTTAATGTGATTATCCTACCTTATTTACAAAGATTTTTCTAACCAATATTATTCTTCAACACAGACTGCAGAAGAAATTTTATTCTCAAAAGCTTATTCTTCTCTAATTTTATTTAGACTTTTTACTTGAAGAAATTAGGTTTGTTTCTTGCCAAACTTACACAGGCTTCTGGAAATTTTGCCGACCCAAAGAAGTACGCCAAACAAAAATTTTGCCAACCCAAATATATTAATCCATCGAGACCTCAAATCTAATCGAAAACTTACAGCAACTTGCCAAACAAAAACTTACACAGGCTTATGGAAATTTTGCCGACCCAAAGAAGTACGCCCCGCTGTTTCAAACGGACAGTGAAGAAGAAGCAGATCCACAGAAATTTGGCCGGGCTGATTCATTTTTCGACGAAGAGGAAGACAAAGAAGATGCCAATTCTCTCTCTTGTGTTGAAAATTGTGCAGTATTTGTTTTGTGGTGTAAGTGTGTATTTTTTATTAATTTTATATTTGCGTGCTTGTTTTTTGTGCACGGGAGGACATTTTCACAAAGTTATATGTCTGACAGGGCAAAGTGTGAAATTTACCCTTGTTCGCTTTTGTTTTAAACGGGGCATGAAATTGAAAAATTATAAAATTTTATGTTTGTTTTAAACGAAAATAAAATTGAAAAATTACAAAATTATTTGGATTTCGTTTAGGTAATAAAACAAATGAATTAAAAAATAATAATATCTCGGCTGATATGGCAAAATAATATTCCTGCTGATGTGGCATGTCACGTCAGCAGGAGGTGCAAAAGAGGTGCACCATGGAAGGTGCCTTATATCGGCACCGATGGGAATACACTACGGTGTTGCTCATTGCCACGTTGCCCAAGAATGGGATGCAAGTCTTCCAAAGATGTACCACCAGACTTTTCCTGTTATCTTCGTCGCAAAACAGGGCACACGAAGATGAATTGAATTGAAAACTCCCTTGTATAGTATACTAGTGTATACCCGTGCCCTCAGGGCACGGTTCCAAGTACGAATGCAACATTTATTTAATTGTGGGATTCTACATCATAATTCTGCCAAGAGTATCTGTATGTCTAACATTACATGTGTAAGAATCAAAAGCAAAATGCAAAGGAGAAAGTTCCATTACTCCTCCGGGAGTCACACCTAAATACACATGATATAGGTTTGAGCAAAAAAGATGCAAGTAATTGTATGACATCGGCTTGCAACTGTCGAAAACTTACCTGAAAGTTGGAAGGAAGGAATTCTTGAATGTCATCATGATAGGTAGAAATAATATCTGGAAATATATACCAAAAGAAAGATGCAAAAGCAAAAGTTGTAGCATAAAAACATCCTACTAAACATGTACCACTGAAGATAGATGTGTTGTACAAACAGGTGGTGGACTTCAACACAATCCAGCATACAAAATTAACATACCAAGCTATCAAGATTCAGTCACTTACAATGCAGTTGATGTTGTTGGAGTGAGCACCGCTCGGTCCCCTGAACAAATTCAGGTTATACTGTGAGACAATCCTTCATTACAAATAATGATGAAGCATTGAATCCTTCATTACATTCTGTTGATAAAGCAGAATTATCATTAAACACAATGCTAAAAAAACACAGACTGTAACACGTATAAATAGGAACACATCATACGTAGTTACACAAATAAAAATTAAAACTCAATCGACAAATGATTTATATGAAGAAATATGAAGCAAGAAAGCATCTTTAGTCTAATGACAGAAACCCCACAAATTTAAAGAAAATTTGCAAAATCAAGAATCACAACAGTCACTCTTTCAGTCCAAAGAAAAAGCAGCGAAATAAATGGAATGTTACCTTGCGACGAAGGGGTAGAGGCAAGTGACGGCCGAATTCAGCAAAGGCAGGCAGATGACGGAGCGACGCGACAGACAGAAGAATCTTAGGGGAATGGGCGGTGAGGACGAATGGGCGGCGAGGACGAATGGGAGCGGCCGACAAAGAATGGACGAATAAAAGCAATGGAATGGACGAATAAATGCAATGGAATGGACGATCAGTATTCTTGCACAGAAAACCCAATCAACGGACAGAAAGTTTGCACAATAAACCTCAAGAGTAGCGCGTTTTGTTAGAAATGGTACGTCGTTTAATGAGCTTCAATGTAGATATAGATATAGATAGTTATCAATTTTAGATGGCTCGATGCTTGTACAGGTTGCTTCCCCATATGAGGCCTTTCGATCCTATCAGAAACCGTTTTGGTGCACTCCTCCTCCTCCTCTTCACTGCCTGTCTATGTTGTTTGCAGTATCTATATGTATCCTAGATCCAACGCCTTCTTTTTCCTCTATAATGTCTCTCGCCATTGATCTTGCAGTTCTGTCTTTGCAAAATCTCACACCAGTCATCATAGTAAGGTCAGGGCTTGCCTTCCAAATTCTTGAACTCGGTTAACCATTCAAAGTGTTCAATGATAGTAAAAGAACAGTACCTCAACCATGCTCTCCCAGTTGATAGTATCATGTCAGTTGTAGGATCTACAGATATTCCACTGCGTCTGAGTGGCGGATCCAGGAATATTTGAAGGAGAAGCACGATGTCTAAATATTATATATATAATTTTTAATAATTATAATATTAAAATAATATTAAAAAATAAATCTGTTTGATATTTATGTTATTTAAGAGCATACAAAATTAGTAAAAATGTAAGTTGTGAAATCATTCCCAGAGAATTATATAAATAATCTTATATTTTATTTCCGGTGATAAGAAATTGTCAAAAGGTTTTATTGAAATAAATCTATAGGTTCTAATACTGTTAGTTACAGTCGCAAAATTTTCTAAAATAGTCTTATACTTGATAAAAGAGACAAGTTTTATTGATGAATAGTATATTATTTCCTTACAATCATATAAAATTATGCAATACAAAATAAGATCACAAGTAGTCCATATAAATAAATTAAAAAACATTTAAAATGAAAAATTAATTATATTTTATTGATGGGGCAGGATCCGGTGACATGACTTTATACATGCATTTTCAATTTCGGCCAATAGGATTGCCCGTTGACGGAATTGGGCACATCTTTAGAAAGCTTATGCATAGAAGATCATAAGCCCCTTCCGGTACCCAATTTAGGACTACTTAACCCAAGAGGAAAATATGAAACTAAATTAAATGGTGATAAAGTCGTCGGAATATCACCAAAACTTGAACATATGATTTTCTATGTATAAGCTTTCTAACGATGTGTCAATTCCGTCAACGGACAATCCTAGTGGCCGAAATTGAAAATCATGTCTAAAATCCTGTCACCGGATCCTGCACCATTATTGATATATTTAAAAGCTAATAAAAATTATATTATAAAACTACTAAAAAGCTACTAACCGAATACAAATCCTAGCCAGATTCTCATCCGCTAACCTCCAACATCCTGATTCATCTGTAAAAAGTTGGGGGCCTCTTCTACTTTTTTCTTTCTCTGAATCAATTCGGTTTGGTTCTTCATTCCTCATTATAAATAGTTAAGGGGGTGAATTTCTAAGGGGGACACGTGACCCCTCTAGATCCTTAGAAGATCCACCCCTGCTGCGGCTCATGAAGTCTATCAACCACGAGTAGAACTGCTTCTAATAAAACTGACCCTCTAGAGTAATCAACGCTGAGGGACTACACGATTTGAGCAATAAATTGACCCTTGATGTAGTAGAGATCAAGGGTTTGAACAGTAACCAACACAAGATATTTTGAGAGAGAAGAAATTTCTTTTTCCGTTTTTCTTGTGTATTCTCACATGCCCTGTATCCTTTTTTATACAAATTACAATCAGCCCAGTATGAATGGCCCAACTACACATCAACGTAAACTAAGAACAAAACAAAATAACTAAGGAAGAAATGAAGATCTTGTAACTCAATCCTCTTGTATTCACGCTCCTTTGCTTGCATCCTCCTCCTCTTGTATAGAAATTCCAGCATTCTCAACACCACCACCACCCCACCCCACCCGCAAGATGGAGCGACGGGTGACAATCCCAAGCCCATCTTAGAGAGCAAATGTTGAAATGGAGCTAGTGGCAGAGCCTTAGTAAATAAATATGTGGATTGATGTGCTATTAGAAAATATAACAGACAAATGAAACTAGTCTTGAAGTGGTCCCGAATGAGCTGACAATCCATCTCTATGTGTTTAGTTCTTTCGTGAAACACTGGGTTTGCAACGAGGTGTAATGCAGTTTGTTTATCACAGTTAACTGGGATGGGAGAGCCAATGATACCTTGCGTTCTTGCAACAAGAATGATAACCACTTTAACTCACACACAGTGCTCACTAAACTTCGGTACTCAACTTCAGCTAAGGAACAGGACACCACTATTTGCTATTTGGTTTTCCAAGAGACAGTAGCACTTCCAAGTTGGATCAGAAATCCCATGAGAGAACATCGGGAATCAGGGAATAATCCTCATTCAGAATCTGAAAAAGCTGCCAACGTCAGCTCATTTTGGAACAAACAAAGTTCTGGACAACCCTCTAGGTACTTCACTACATGTAGTGCTGTGACCCAATGTGCCTCGTGAGGAGCATTCATAAATTGGCTCAACTGTTGTGTGGCATGGCTAATGTCCGGCTTGGTAAAATTTAGATAAAGCAGCCGCCCCACCAAGCTGCGATATCTGATTGGATCAGGTAATAGAGGCAGTGTTTGAGAATTCGGCCGCCTAGTGCCACCTAGGCAGCCTCTAATGAGAAAAGAAAGCACACCGATTAGGCCCTATTCGTCCATGCTGGGCGCCTCTGTTGGCGAGCGGGTGCCTAGCCATCCTGAGCATGCGCTCAAGGAGTAAATCGGCCGCCCAAATCGTTAACTGGCCCGCTTTGGGCCTGTACGGAGTGGTAATGCGTTAGCCCATACCCCAAAAAAAATTTAAACTTCTTTTTAAATAGACTGGGCCAAACAGCACAGACTGCCTACCCGACCCATACAGGCTGTTAAAAGGCCTAAAAAGTCGCAGAATCAATTTCGGTCAAAAAAAATAATTAAAACTAATTTCAAAGTAGGTTGGGCTCTAGGCCCAACCCAAAACAGCACCCTTAGTAATGGCAGTCCACACCATTTCTACGCAGAAGAAGGGAGAGGATTGCCTTATTTATAGAAAGGCTTCTCCTTCCCACACCATTTGCAATCGGCGTGGGACAAAAGTCACCGATTGCAAATGGTGTGGGAAGGGGAAGTTTTCTATAAATAAGTGTACAAGGCACCTTCTTTTGAGCATAAAAAATTAATAAAAAGTTTTTTAAAAATTATTTATTACCATTTTTACATAAAATAAAGGATAAATTCTTTTTTTTTAAAAAAAGTAGCCCATCGGCTGAGCGCTGCCTAAGCGGCCTGGGCACTGGGCAGCCCAAAAACGCTTTAGGGTCGCCTAGCATATTCTCGAACACTGAACAGAGGAGAGGCATCATGGTTTTTCATTTTAGTTCCAGGAGGTAAGGATGTTGAAGTAGACTTTGCACCCTCATGGCCAACATCCGAAATCATGTCTAAAATGTATCTCCTCTGTGTGATATGCAATCCTTTGGGGATGAGAGTAACTCAATGCCTAGGTAATAAGCCACATCACATAGATCTTGTATGCTGAATTGTTCATCGAGAAAGGCCTTAACACAGTTTACTTGTGTAATAGAATCTCCTGTGAGCATAACGTCATCAACGTAGTCCAAAAGTGCCGGGAAATAATCTGGTCTATAAAGGATGAATAAGTAGTG
The DNA here is from genome assembly GCA_025802335.1 of Pinguicula primuliflora. NCBI lineage: Eukaryota > Viridiplantae > Streptophyta > Magnoliopsida > Lamiales > Lentibulariaceae > Pinguicula > Pinguicula primuliflora. The sequence goes on along the minus strand of JAOYMZ010045234.1, from coordinate 8,886 downwards.
GTCGTGACTAGATTGAACAAATCCATAACTGAGGAGGCTCTTGGTAAGTTCCTTATTCCACTGTCGGGACGACTGTTTTAGCCCATAGATCGAATGTTTCAACAGACAAACTTTTTTTTTCTTGAAAGGTAGTGCAGTATCCAAGGGGAAGATCCATATAGATTTCTTCGTCTAAATGACCATGTAGGATTGTGTTGTTTATATCTAGATGTAGAACCTGCCAGTTTCTCTGCACTGCTACCGTAAGCAGGATCCAAACCGTTGTATGCTTTGCCACGGGAGAAAAATTGTCGTGGTAATGTACTCCCTCAATTTGGCTATAACCCTTGGCAACTAAGCTAGCCTTATAATGAGATATGCTGCCATCAGAATTATGCTTAGTCTTATAAATCCATTTACAGCCAACCGTCCGTTTTCCAGGTGGCAATGTCGTTAACTGTCAGGTTTGGTTCAGCTCAAGAGATTGCAACTCATCTTGCATAGCTTCAACCCATTGGGGAAAATGCTTGGCCTCAGAATAACAACTGAGATCTTGTGTGACTGAGTCAGTGAGAAAGCAGGAGGCCACAGAAGATAAATTTGAGATGTGATTGTCAGAATGCCATTTAGGACTGGTTTTAATCCTTGAGCTATGTCTAAGGATAGGCGGTTCTTCAGATGAAGTAGTGGTATCTGGCTTACTGACGAAGATTAGTGAGTTTGATTCCAAGAACAATTGTTCATGGATAGAAGGTGGCGAGCCTTCTGCATCACTCTGGTGTATGGCATGAGGTAATGCCTGATCAAGGGGTTCACGTTCTTCTTGGAACCCAGGAGCTGAGGAAGGAGGAACATAGGAGTTGGTATCAGACTCATTGATGGAAGATGGAGATATATTGGGAACTGGAATTTGATCAGCAGATTCAACATGCGGAGAGTTAGTAGGATTGGCTGAGCGAAAGGGAAACTTTCTTCATAGAACGTTACATCTCAGGTCATCACTATTTTTTTTGCTCCCAGATCATAAACCTTATAGCCTTTGCTCACCCTTGAGTATCCAACAAAAAGGACCTTTAAGGCTCGTGGATCCAACTTGTTTTGATGAGGGACCACGACCTTACAGTAGTAGAGACACGCAAATACTTTCAACTTACTCAAGTTTGCTGGTTTGCCAAATAAAATCTCATGGGGACTCCTACACCCTAGCAATGCAGATAGTAATTGGTTAATGATGTAAGCCGAGGTGAGCACAGCCTCCCCCCAGAATCTTTTAGGCAAATTTGATTGAAACAATATTGCTCTGGTTACCTCCATTAAGGGTCGATGCTTCCTTTCCACGATACCATTCTGTTGCGGCATGTATGGAACACTTTTGTGGTGTATGATACCCCTTTGAGAAAATAAAGCAGCACAAGCAAGGTTATTGAACTCTGCCCCATTATCCATTCGAACAGTTTACACAGCTCGTCCGAAGTGATTATCTATCATGTGTAAGAAATGTTGGATCATCTCACAAACCTCCCCCTTTGATTCCAATAAATACGGCCAAGTGGCTCGGCTATGGTCATCAACCACGGTTAAAAAATAGGTGGCTTCGATTGATGCAGGAACGGAATATGGCCTCCATACATCCATGTGCACTAATTCAAATGGTGCTTGTGTGCACTTAATATTAGTAGGAAAAGATTCACGGACATGCTTTGCCTTATGGCAAGCTTCACAAGGTGCAATAGATTCTGATTTATCATCAACAAGAGATAACCGTTTGATTACATTTGAGGAAGCATGACCTAAACATTTATGCCATAGGGAATAGGCAACAGAATTAGACAAAAGTCCAGATTTAACACTAGTTTCTGGTTTACAAAAATTAAAGTTCAAAACAGAGATCTAGGATGGCACCAAAGGCTCTTTGTGCGGCAGATATGGAAGCTCTTTGTGCGACAGAATGGAGAAACTTGATTTATTCAAGACATACAGACCCAAAATTGCCTTCCCCACGACTATGACTTCACTAGCCTTCAAGTCCTGTAGGAGATAATGTGTTGGGATGAAAGTTAAGCACATGTGTGAATGGACAAGGAGACTAGACACGAACAAAAGATTGAATCTAGAGGTAGGAACATCTAGCACACTGTTCATGGTCAGTTTAGAGCTGAAAAATTTCTTTCCAATCCTTTTAACATGGGCCATGCCTCCGTCTGCCTATTTTAACTCTTAATACATTCCTGGCAGGTCGTATCTTATGCAGCTGCCTTAAGTCATTAGACATATGGAAAGATGCCACAGTGTCTATTATCTAGTCACCTGGTTTGAGCATAGTAGAGACAACCAGTGCACGAAGAAAAATTTTCTTACCTGTGTATTACAGATCATCTGGAATTGAAGTTTGATTTGATTTGCCAGATTTGAGCGCCCGACTTACTTCCTGCCTGACCATCTCAGCCATAGCATAGTGATAGGAGTCATCCTCCATGGGTGTTGGCATAGCAGCATGAGCATAATGACTTGAAATTTTTTTCGCCTTGCCCTTTAACTTGAAACAGTTCTTAATTGAATGGTCCTGGAGGTTGCAGTGCTCACAAATTTGCAACTTATATCATTCCTGGATTGTGTGACCTGGAATGTGGCAGTGATCACACCTTATATCTGCATGTCTTCATGTGATATTTCTACCTCCGCGCCCTACATTCTGTTGCATCATATTTAATTTTGGATTCCCTTTCATCATGTTTGCAAGGCCCTTAAGATTCGCAAAGTCCTTAGCCAACAATGCACCTTGATCACTGAATCCTGACTGGATTTTTCGCTCTTCTTTCTGCCTTTCAAACACACGAATCGTCGAGTACGCTTTGTTAAGCGAATGCAGAGGCTCAGTTGCCATTATTTGGCTGACTGTTTGCTCATATTTGGAGCTAAGCCCAAACAAGTAACTTCATCACCCTCTCCTCTTCATCAACTGGTAGAGTTTGTCCACATTTGCACTTTGGGACTGGTCTAACAAAATCGAGTTCATCCCATAGTCCCTTTAGTTTATTAAAGTACACAGTCACTGTCCCATTTCCCTGCTTCAGTCCAGATATGTCTGGTCTGATTTTGTAGACCATTGGTCCGTTTTATCCCCCAAGACGTTCCCGCTGTTCAGTCTAGAGTGTTCTCGTGCAGGATGTGGTGAAAGGAAAACCGGCGAGCGCCTTGTGGTCGATTGTGTTATACAACCAAGAGGCTACCATGAGGTCTGCACTTTTCCTGTTCTGATACTCTTCCGAGCTTTCATCAATAGGTGGTTCTTGATCCTCATCTATGAGTGTGATTTTCCATTTAGCACCGAGTGCCATTCTCATAGTCCATGCCTAAGAATGGTAGTTTTTGGTGTTTAAGAGCACGAAGGTAAGCTTCATATCAGGGTCATCAGAATCTCTCACCAGGATTCCTGGTTTCTTTTCAACATTTACAATAATCTGAGCATTTTTCGTGTCATCAGCTTTTCCTTTAGTTTTCTCCATGACAGATAACGGAAAGACGAAATCTTGCAGTGGGATAAAGTTGATAAGACGGTTGGTTCACAATTTAGAAAACTTTACCGTGGATCTAGCAGTCTAGCTCTGATACCATGATAAAACTGACCCTCCTGAGTAATCAATGCTGAGGGACTATACGATTTGAGCAATAAATTGACTCCTTGATGCAGTAGAGATTAAGAGTTTGAACAGTAACCAACAAAAGATATTTTGAGAGGGAAGAAATTTCCTTTTTTGTTTTTCCTGTGTATTCCACGTGTCCTGCATCCTTTTATACACAAATTACAATCAGCCCAGTATGGAGAGCCCAACTACACATCAACATAAACTAAGAACAAAACAAAATAACTAAGGAGGAAATGAAGATCCTGTAACTCAATCCTCTTGTATTCGTGCTCCTCTCCATGCATCCTCCTCCTCTTGTATCGAAATTCCAGCATTCTCAACTGCTTCCACACATGAAACTTAGATTTAGCATGCGGAATGACCTTCACGTTACTTTCGGGAACCGCCAATCTTATTTTTTTTTCCATGCAAGCATGCCAGAATTCTAGTTTAAATCCACCTTCAATCTTCATACCATCCACAACATGTTCCTTAGCAGCTACAATAAGTGTTTCCTCCTCCGAAGTTCTCCAGTATTTTTTGCGCGGCCTTTTAAATTCATTATCCTACATATTTTTTTTGCTCTAAATATGTCACCTACAATAGATCCTTCCCCACGTATTTTCTCGATACAGACAAGACACTCATCTTGTTGTTCAATAAAAGATGCTTAACATTCTGGTTCAGTATCAATGCACAATAAAATAAGTTTGTATGAACATTCAGTTCATAGGAATAGGTAGTGTTATGGCACGAATGGGACTGAGGTCAGGCCCGGAGTTGATTTGACTCGGTGACTTTGCTTCAACAATAATCAAGAAAACAGTAATAAAAATAAATTAATGATTGAATCTCCCATAAAATTGATTGGGATGATAAATTGCTTAAAATATCCTTTTAAAGAAATTTCCACTGCAATTTCCAATCCTGGCGAAACCTTGGGGGAATTCATTTTGTTGTTGCTGAAATTTTGCTCATGATTTTTTTTGGGAAAGTAATGGGCCAGCCTTTTTATTTATTCATCGCATTTGTACATATTTACAATTGTTTTTTTCTTCCTTTTAGAATCACAGATTCCTACATATAATCGGTTCCTGCACCATTCTTCGAATCCGTATGACATTTTGCTCATGATATTTGGGGTGAGATGTATGGTTGGACTTGGGGGTTTAATTCGTAATGCGTTTGCAATTAATGATAAAATTCTGTGCAAATAGGAGCAGTACGAATATTAAGCTATTGAAAGAAGGAAATGTAGACCGCAACACCATCCCTGACCCTATCCTTGCCATCAGTTGGACAAAATCTCTTTAGAAAATAAATTAAACTTGAAGATTTCTCATCAGTAGAGTCCAAGAATTTTCCACCAAGCAGCCCCAACTAAAGCCCATATCACAATGGTGATTATAGCCATTGCAATACCCAAGACAAAAACATGATGAAGCTCAACGTACCCAGCTGACAAACAAGGAAAACAAGGATTTAGAGTTTGAAAAAGACTACTATTATAGAAATTTTCAAAAGCAATACGATATATACCGGACCGTCCCGAATTTTAATCCTAAACGTTTATTGTTGATTCGACAGCCATGATCAACAACATTTACGGTCAGAATTAAAAATCGGGACATAAGGAACTTGTCCGGGATTAGAAAATTTTCGACTACCACTATTTTGCTATGGTGAAGAATGTCAGGATTGTAGGGGGAAAAAAACATTATACCTCCATAATATACTGCAGCTTGACCGCTGCTATAGTGTGTTATTGCACCAAAAAGATTGGTATTGTAACCCAAAGCGAGAGCAGATAACAAGCCTGGAACTTTAGATGCCAAATGCACGCCAAGAAATGCCGAGTAAAGAGCTCCAACATGTGCAGTTTGGCTAGCAAATAAATAATGAATAAAGAAGTATGCTGACTGAAGGACACAGAATGCACCAAAACCAGTAAGCGAAACAGATTTCAGAAATTTTCCCACACAATCTGATAACCAGGGTATAACTCCCAGAGTGGTTAATTGTGTAGCCATTCCAATTAGAACTGCAAACCAAGCAAGAGTATCCCATGCTTGTTTCTCGCTTAAACAATCATCCCAATCAAGTACACCGAATAGAAGAAGTAACGATAATCCGATCATCGCGGATACCACACTAGCCAGCTTCAGCACTTCCCTGGGGAAAAATGTTAAAATGTGTCAAAAGACCAGTAAAACAGTTGTTAGCTTTGGGGGCTACAATATTGGATGCTCAACAGCATAGCCAGCAGGACCAGGAAGAGGGGACTATGCAGTGACAATGACTGGGATTGGACGTGTCAGTGGACCCACACAAAAGTGCTTACCACCGACCTGGTGCGCCACATGGGCACTGCACCTCCCCTGCTACCGCAGGACTAGGGTGACAAATTTTAAAATTTGATAAACATCTAGCCAACAAGCTATAATCAACGGAGGAATGTAACCAAACTGAAAATCTGATAAACATCTACCCTGCAATCCATAATGCAACAGTGAGTAGCAAAGTTGCCAACATGACCCATTCTTCTCTTTTTAAAGGACCCATTTGTTTCAATCTTTGTTTGGCCATGGCAGGAGCATTTGGAGTGGTCTTGATCTCGGGCGGATAAATCTTGTATAAAACAGCAGGAGTTACCAACAAAGATACAAGAGCAGGGACACAAGAAAACTTGAACCAAGTGATCCATCTACTTGGAATTTTGACACCAGCACTTTCAGCTAATTTGATGCACAGCAAGTTTTGAGCAGCAGCTGTCAGAAAAACAGCGCTTGTGCTGTTGTTACACTGGCATACATACAATAAAATTCTAATAAGCCAAGGATAGAGAGGAAAAAAAAATCATGGATATCAACCATCAAAGTAGCTGAGGCATCGTAGCATTACAAACACAAGGTAGTGTAGTGTACTCACACAACTTCTGAAATAGACTAAAATCCACCAAAAGTAAAAAAAAATCAATTTCCTTCACAGCCACCCGAATATGCAATCATTCATGAATATGCAAGTAACATTATTACCAAAGTGTGTTGTATAGAGCTTCTTTAGCACACAACAGCTGCCTGCAGACTACTCAAAATTGCCAGTGGAAATATGTACAGATAGAAATTCAACTAGAAATTTTATATTCGGTTATATCCAGATTTAGGTCCAGAATTGTATAACATCATCTCGACCTGAAAATTGGTGGAAATTCAACTACCTGATTCTGAGATTGAATCAAAAAAGCTCCAAGTTTCCTGGCAGAGGGGTCATTTGGGTAGCTCTCAGCACCCAACGCCAAAGATTTAATAATTGGCAAGAAAATCCCACCAGCCCTCGCCGTGGAACTCGGCATTCCCGGCGAAATTGCCAACTCCGCCAAAACCAGCCCATATGACAAACCCAATGTACTCTTCCCGAGCCACCTGACAAAGAACATGGCAATCCTATCCCCAAACCCAGTCTTCAGTAGTCCCCTGGAGAAGAAGAATGAGACCACAATCAGCCATATAACCTCGTTGGTGAAAGCCGAGAATGCCGCGCTGAACGTGAGCGTCTTCGTAGAAACGGTGACGGTCAGGCATACGAACGCCCACGCGCCAACGGGCAGCGGACTGACGATGAGACCGGCGACGGTGGCGATAAAGATGGCGAGGAGAGACCAAGCCTGGTGGGTCACTTCCCTGGGTTTTGGAACCGCGAATCTAAAAATCAGTCCGAGGACGACGCAGCTGAGGAGCGGCAGGGGTCGGACACCTTTCCAATCGATTCTGGGCCAATGGTGTTTTCGAGTACCGGTGGCGGCGGCGGTGGTGTCTTGATGGCGAAGATCTATGATACCGGCGGGAGAGGATGGTCCTGACATCTCCGATGAAACTGGTAGAGATTTTCGAGCTTTGTTGTGGGTTCGGCGATGTAGTGCTCGACAGTCGGATCATGCACGCTTCGCACTTTCCATTCACAGTGTCAGTGATACCAAAAGGCAAAAGGCATGGTCAAAATTCTATTTTGTTTTTATTATTCCGTTTCCTTTTTTGGTTATCTATTCAATCTACTTTTAGTTTTATTTTTAAATAATATATTAATCATAATTGAACAATTTAAAGAAAAAAATATTCTAATTCAAACCCATTCACAAAATACGAAAAAAAAATAAAAAAACTCAAAAAAAAATATAAAATATAAAATATAAAAATAATAAGTACCTCGAAATGACATCAATCACTCTGGTATTTACGTAGTGAATGATTGGGATAAATAGTTATTTAAGTTATACTTGTTTCTCTTATTATTATTATTATCATTATTATTATTATTTTTTGAATTGTGGTTCTCTACGGAAACAATCTCTGAGTGCTGATATGTACCACGAAAATTGGCACGTTGTTTGCACGAATTTGACATGTGTCAGATATCCATTGGTGTGGCAGGAAATGTTATTATTAACACTTGTTGGACATTGGTGGGATTTGCTCTCATGTGCATTTTCTGTGCCACATTTTGTGGCATTTATCAATTTCCACAATCTCTCCACCCTGTTGTAGGGTGGATGCATGATTACGTACATTCTATCCTCTTCAGACTCTGCCTAAGGGCGGGATTTACTGGGTATGTTTGGTTTGGTTTGAAAATGACATCAATCAAACCACATGTCTAATTGAAGTGCATGATGCGCTAATAATTATGGTGATTTTCATTTCGACAAATGATTAAAAATTCACTGGATAAATTTTAATTATAATAAGGGAGTAGTGAAAATATAATATTAAAATAATATTATAAAAAACATTTAAAAAATACAAAATTCCTAGACAGAATTTTTTTGGAAAGGAAAGAGGAATTCCCAAAGAGTTGTGCTAATACTAGTTTTTTTCACCTGCAGGCAGTGGTGAAGCTAGGGTTTTGGGATAGGGGGGGCACAATTACAAATTTATAATTTATTAATAAAATTAATAAAATATAATATTTAAATAGTTGGCAAGAACATATATAATTAAGTGAGTTTAGGGTTCGTGGTACTTTGTCCCTATTATTAACATTATAAATAACAAAACGAATAAAACAAATACCGCAAGCACCAATACAATATATATATATATATATATTATATACTAATAGAACGGTTCTTATGGTCAGTTTTACGATAGTCAGTTTTTCCTTGCGTGGTCAATTCTTTCGTAGCACCATCCGTTTTCGAAATTGATCGTACCATTGAAAAGCTTATACATTGAATTGCATATGTTCAAGTTTTGGTGATATTCCGACGATGTTATCACCGTTTAAC
>JAOYMZ010045223.1:0-14703 GCA_025802335.1 Pinguicula primuliflora | reverse complement strand
TAAAAGGATGTACATAACATGAGTGAAGGGATATACGAAAAAGGAAGAGAAAAAGATGGGAGTATTCTTCTTCCCGTAGAGTAGGATTCCTCCCGAACCACGTAAATATCGTGTTGTGTTTTACTTCACCCTTGAATAAAATCGAGACTGAACCCATAATGGACACTAAGGTCTTGTGTGTGTTGGTACATATGTGGGGATTTGTTTGGTAGGAATGTGAGGATCCTCGTCAAAATCCTAATATCAAGTTGACTTGTACCTCCCACAATTCATATATTTGAACTCCTCAAACTTGGCTCCCCTAATCGGTATGGGACAGCCTTAATATACTTAACACTCCCCCCTCAGGTCCGACTAGACAAACCCTACTGGACTTGAACACTCCACACCGTAAAATGCAGCGGAAACAACAACGGGCCCCTAAACCAGGGTGCTCCGAAAAATAGAAGATGAATGAATGCGGGGTTCCCACAATTCCTATATTTAAACTCCTTCGAAAAATAGAAGATGAATGAATGATATATTTTGATTTCAGGGACAATAAGTGTTGGAAAAAAGTATACATATTTACTAAGCATTTTTGGCCAACTGCATGACCGCGGGCTTCGGCCCGAGTTTTGTCTAATTTGTTGGTGGAGTCACCGTGTATGAACCCTCTATTGCGACTAGTGAAGCCCAAAGAACTTAGATACACATAGAGTTACCCCAAAATAAAACGACGGTCGAAAACAATAATTAGATGTCACCTCCTAATAATTTTTGGGTCACTTTGAAATATTTGTTAAATAATATAAAGAAACAATATCATTGCAGGTGTTTTCAAAATGCCGGCTAAGAGATTATTGTCTCATTACAAAATTGATGCAAGAAGAAACAGATTGCTCATCATGTCATGCAACGCAGAAGATATGCTACTCCCCCGCAGCAATTTCACCTTCTACGGTGAGTAAACTAATTATTCCTTTTAATGGCCGGGCCACAATTAGATTGGTGGTTTGGGGAGATAGTTTGCATCTATTTTGTGAAAATTTAATATTGTTTTATTCTGAAATTTAATTGACGAGTTAAATGTTCGAAAAAATAGTAAGCAGTAGACGATCAGAATCTACCTAGCGCCAATTCGTCTATTCAGATACCCGTAAGCAGGTACTGAAACAGTATTGAGGTAGTGGGGAGGCAACCGATTAGACGGCGACAAACGAGAACAGATAATGCAACATTCCCAACATGACCTACTATTTTAATTATATATTAATTATGCCAATGGTAGTGACCGAATATTTTTTACCTTCCAAGATCTGATTCCTACTGGTTCCCTTCAGAATTCGATTCAAACTTCACTCTGCAACAAAGTCAAGAATTCAGCATCCCGGATCACCTTATGATTCATGATTGGGCTTTCACAGATTCCCACTACATATTGTTCGGGAACAGGATCAAGCTTGATGCTGCAGGTTCAACTCTCTCAGGAATTTCATGGAACAGTTGGTACTTTATAAAGGGTCCAGCTAATTTCAATGACATCTGCAGGTTCAGTGACAGCAGTTTGTGGATTATCCCCCATGGTATCAGCATTATCATTGAATCCCAGCAAGAACACTACCCCAATCTATCTCCTACCAAGATTTGCAAACTCAGAGGCACACAGATTGAGAGATTGGAGAGTTCCAATTGAAGCCCCTGCTCAGATGTGGGTGCTCCATGTAGCAAATGCTTTTGAAGAGATTGATGTTGATGGAAATCTTGAGATCCAGATCCAGGCTACTGGCTGTTCTTATCATTGGTTCAATTTCCAGAAAATGTTCGGTAAAATACCTCTCTCGTAACGGTTCAATGATGAATCTACGGGATGCACCTTACGTGTTTGATAGATGTTTTGCGCTTGCAGGGTATGACTGGCAGAGTGGGAAATTAGACCCTTCGATGATGAATCTGGATGGGGGAGAGGAGAATATGTTGCCGCACTTGATTCAGGTGACGATAGGATTACATTCAGATGGAAATGGAAACTCCGATACCTGCCATGTTGTTCCGAATCAATGGAGCAAAACGACGGATTTTCCGGTGATCAACCCGGAATACGCCGGCACGAGAAACTCCTATATCTACGCTGCCACGTCCTCCGGTTTACGAAAATCGCTGCCGCATTTCCCGTTCGACACGGTGGTGAAACTCAACACTGGCGATAAATCCATTCAAACCTGGTCGACGGGGCGGCGGAGATTCATCGGTGAGCCCATTTTTATCCCCAGAGGCGTCGAACGAGAAGAAGACGATGGCTATATCTTAGTAGTCGAAGTGAGTGCCCACAATATGAAAAAAAGAAATGAAAAAAAAAAAGTACCCCCAACCTTTCGTCCAATTTCTTCCCTACATAACACAATCATCTGTTTTCTTCTCTGTTTTTGTTGCAGTATGCAGTGTCTGCACAGAGGTGCTATCTTGTGATTCTGGATTCGAACTTGATCGGGAAGAAGAATACGGTGGTGGCTAGGTTTGAAGTACCACGGCATTTGAATTTTCCACTGGGATTCCATGGATTCTGGGCTCCAGATCAAGTGGCTATGTAAGTTCCTGATATGCAGTAGCAGGCTTTCTAAAAAAATGTCAAAATGATATGTGGGTGTTTGTTTGTATTGGATAATGTAGATATAGACATGTAATTAGTCTAATTTCTTCATATGTTAATTGTGTGTGTAAATACTGAAGGATCTCTCCCCCTGCGAGCGTCAATAAGCCAAATGTTAATCGTGTTGGGTAGATATTAAAAATAGTGTTTAACCGATCAATGATGATACATGTACATAATGATTTTGTACATAATTTGTACATACTTGCGTTGTACAAGTTATATATAAAATCGTTATATACAATTATCATTTTTTTAAATAAAAAATAGACCCCTAATATGTTCACGAGTGTGAACAAAATGCAGGATTCTCTTGGCTGAAATGTGGTGGTGCAGACTCAATTTTTTTTCATTCAGCTATAAGGAAAAACATGTATGTTGCACAAGCAAAGAGCCTAACATCAAACATTTATGCAGCACTTCACTGAAGAAGAAATATGTAGGCCTATAATGAAATGTTGATATACGACACCAACTCGTGTGTGGGCACCCTCACATATGGTGGGACTTACACATATATCAATGTTGGTGTGTGACCTCCTATGACACATGCACGAATTCGTGCACACACAGATCGTGTGGTATATCACTAGGGATGATAATGAGATGTTACTTGCTCCTTTTTGTGATGCTGAAATTTGAGAAGCCGTGCAATCTTGTGGGCTTTAATTTTAAATTTATGAAACATATTTAAAGGCTGGTAGAGGACGTGATAAGATTTTTCCAAGAATTTGGGTAGGGATGAACTCAACCCTATAGTGACACTTGCCCCTAAGACAATTAGTCCTCAGAATATATCCGTTTTTTGTCCAGTCCCTATGATTGAATGCCTATAGAAAATGCTCTCTAAAGTGTTGACTAGAAGGCTGATCAAAATTCTTCCTAAGCTCATATCTCTCACTCAAATAGGTTTTGTTCCAGGTCGTTTTATTCTTGATAGGGTGCATCATGCAGCGGTCTCTCAAAAAATTGTTCACTCTTTAAAGTAAATTTCACAAAGGCTTTTTGATAGTATGAATTGGAACTATCTATGGAGTATATATGATTTAATGTCAAATGAATGAGTTGGCTAAAGGTTTGTGTTCAGTCAGCTTGTATTTCAGTTACAGTCAATGGAAGCTGCTGCGGAGAGTTCCAAATGAAAAGAGGATTGAGGCATGGGATCCTCTATAACTCCTACTATTTGCTTTAGCAAAAAAAGGTTTAACTACGCTAGTTAACAATGCAACAAACCTTGGCAGAATTCAAGGCTATTTAGTTATTCACGATTCCATACTTATCAAAAAAAAAAAAGTTATTCACGATTCCATAAGAGTAACAATTCAATAGTTTGTTGATGATACTCTACTTTTTGGGAATGAATTTGCTGAAGATGGGGTGACCTACATACGCATTTTGAGATTATTTGAAAGTTGTTTTGGTTTAAAAGCCAATTTTGCTAAGAGTAAGTTGCATACTCTTAACATTGGGATGATGGAAATTGAGAATTAGGCCTATATGCCGAATTGTAAAAAAGACAAGTTGCCTTTCAAATATCTTGGACTTCAAGTAAGAATAAATCCTAGAACTTAGAAGGTGAGTGTGTGGAAACCTATATCTATACTTGATGGAACACGGCTTGGAGGATAAGACTCACAGTATATACCTCTTGGTGGTAATATTGTCTTAATCAACGCACTATTATCTACTATCCCATCCGACTATTTAGTTTTATATAGAACTCCAAAAGGAATATTGAAGAGAATGGTCCAACTTCAGAAAAGGTTATTGTCGGGAGAAAAGAATACAAATAGCAGAAAAATTGGATGGGTCAGTTGAAGGAAAATTTGTTATCCTAAAGAGAAAGGTGGGCTAAATATACGGGATTTGTAGAAATTCAACTGTGCTTTACTTGGTAAGTTGGGGCAAAAGGCCTTATTGCATAATGATCAACTATTCTACAAAGTATTGAGAGCAAGATACAGAGATATCATGTTAGGAAGAAGTCAACTTGATAATCCTAGAAAAGGAGTAAGACCATCGCCATGGTGACAGAATTTGGTTACAGAAGTACTCTCTAAAGATTGGTTCTGCAACTTATTTGGGAGAACCATTGGCAAATAAGATACTACAAGATTCTGGAATGACAATTGGTTAGGAGGGCAGTGCCTAGCTACAAGATTTCACCTGCTTTATGATATTGCTACAGATAAGAACATAACAATAAGCAATAAAGGAGCTTTTGAGGGAAGTACCTAGTCCTGGAGTTGGTCCTGGCTGCAAGAATGTGAAGTAGATGAGTTGGTCTAATTCTTTGAACTGCTAGCAAACACACCACATTAGACTCAATCGGATGTTACATGGACATGGCAATGCACAAAAATAAGTAAATGAAAACTGCTGTAGTTGTGATTGTGATTGTGATTGTTGACTGATAAGCTAAATTCATATCGTGTTCTACACCTATTCAGCTTATCATTTTCTATTATATTATGCTTCAAACATCTCATTTATACCTGATTTAATTCACAATTGTGTTGAAACAGGATTGACAGACCGAAACCAGAATTTAGTGCATTTCTGCACAATTTCTCATCCAAAATGATCAAAAGCTGGTGTTGATATTTTCTAGCGAGGGTTTGCATGAAACCTGGCGATTTCCCTATGTCAATTATGTCTAGCAATGCTGCAGAGAAGTATCTGGAGTTGGTGCTCCTATTTTCTGGCGAGTGAACTGTTCAAAATCTAGTCTGTATATTCCAAATTTCCCAGCTGCACATCACAAGTATGGCTGCATATATTCAACATTATAGTCCAAGGATTTGTGCAACATCTGCTCGTGTGATATACAAACTTGGAACCAAAGAAAATAGGAGAACTCAAGATTCCAGATTCGGCAACAAAATCAGCGAGGCTCAAAAGATGCTTTGCCAAATTTGGTAAAGAGAAAGAAATGGCATCTTTAGCCTTCCAACGTGCACAACTTTTTAATGAGATCGAGGGCGAGGCTGTAAATTAACAAATACAAAGTTCAAAAGTTTATCTACAAGTTCACTAAAGACTATACAATGAAAAGAGGTTGTCCTGATACATTTGGGAAGGACTTAAGAAAATCACGCACAGTTCATCTTTACATGACACCTGCATTTGGACTCGGGAGGATCCACTTTGGGGCCCATCTGCTGATACATGTAAAACAGAACCAGCAAAGACTGAACAATCCCTACAAAAATTCATATCTTGCAAACGGCTGAAGGGGCAACTCTGAAATTGCACAAGGCCGAAGCCCTAAAGGAGAGGAACAACTTTCATTCACAACATTACACACTTTGGAGGCCACCAGGAGCATGAGAAGGCGAAAATACCAACAACCAGTTCTTGCTGAATCTGCGAAGAGGAGGACCATGGATCTGAGCTGCCGCTGCACTTTTTTGTTCATTTCAGCTCATGCTTCTAGCCTAAACAATGTTTAATTAGTCTTTTATACACCTTTGATTCAGTTTGTGCTTAGATTAAAATGGCTTATGCTGGTTTAACAATTTGAGTAATTCGGCCGGATTATTTGAGCTCATTTAGGCAGTTCATACTCACTACGACCATATAGGTGTAAGGATTCTACAATAGCATGAATCACACTGCCGCCCTTGGGGTATTACCCGTAGCATGTGGTGCCATATATAAAGAACAAGACTATTGATGTTCTCCAATTGGCCGTTCTTGGGATATTACTCCTAACCTGCCTTTATGTTGGAAGAAACGAGAAGTACCTCGTAAAACAGGAATGATCATACAAGGTTTTGTGGTTTTAAAACAAGCAAAACAGTAGTCATTGGTAAATGAAGACAGTTAACAGTGTTTAGGCAAAGTAGAAAACTGAAGCCCTGAGTTGCTTCTATATTCTGTGACTTATATCCGTTTTTGTTGTGAATTTGGTTTAAGTGTCTTAACATAAGTTAATCTACACTTGACAAGATTTCTTAGGAATTTTAGTTTACTCAATTCTGCCCAGTATGTTATATATACACTCCTGAACCTTGGGTTACTTTGATAGCTGCTGAACTTAACTTCGCATGAGATGAATCCCTCATGTGGATCTGACCCTTGCTCATTGCATTGTATTATAAGTTTACAGTGTACACTTGCACTTTACACGCATCAAGTTTTTGGCGCCGTTGCCGGGGAGGGCATTGGCATTACATGCGATTTTATTTTAGTAGACTACATTGTTTTCCTGTTTTTAGTTTGTTCTATTTTTATTACTGATATTGGTGTTTCTGTGATTGCAGATAGTCTATGATCATAGCGCCTGTTGTTACCGATCCTGAAGAGCAAGCATGTCGTAGAGAATTGAGAGAACACTGAGCTTTGAGAAGAGCACAGGGAATCAACACTTATCTGCTAGAAAATTCAGCAGGTTCTGAAGGCTCAACCAGTCAACCAGAAGAGAATCTGTGTGACATAATGGAGGATATGAACCGAGAAATGCTACCGATCTACCTATTCAAGCATTTGCTATGCCAACTGCAGGAGTTATGGACTCTCCCATAAGGAGACTAGTGATTAGAGCGCATAGTTTTGAACTGAAACCATCAACAATCCAGTTTATGCAAAGTCACTCAATATTTGGAGGAGCTGAGAGTAGCAATCCATGTACTCATATTGACGTGTTTCTGGAAATTTGTGATACTATAAAGATCAATGGAGTGAATCAGGAAGCATTGAGGCTGAGATTATTCCCACTTTTCCTCAAAGATAAAGCAAAAGACTGGTTATACAGTCTACCTCCAGATTCCATCCGAAGCTGGGAGGATTTGAGAAAAGCTTTCTTGTCTCATTTCTTTACACCTTCAAGGATTGCTAGACTTGCAAGTAGAGAAGTCATGAAAATATTTATGAGGTCTAGGAAAGATTCAAAGGACTTTTGAGGAGTTGTCTGAACCATGGGCTTTAGTATTGGAGACAAATCAAAGCATTCTACTTTGGTTTGGATCATGACACAAGAAGAGATGTTGATTTTGCTGCAAATGAGACTTTTATGCAGAAAACTTACAATCAAGCATTTGCATTATTGGAGACATTGACTCAAAATTGCTATAAGTGTCTAGTTGACAGATTAGCAAGACAAGCTGCACCTGTGAATCAAAGTGTGCACCAGATTGAAGCTCTAGCATCTGCTGTCAAGGAAATAGGATCTAAGCTCGAACAGTTGATGCCTGGACAGAAAAACCAGTCCCAAGCATAATTTATGCATTACAGATGCCAGTGTGTGAGGTGTGTGGAGGAAACCATCATTCTGGTCAGTGCTATGACACACTTATGGCTGAAATGGAGAAGATGAATTATGTGCAAAACCAGCAAATATTTGGTCAGCAAGGAGGCTTCCAAAACTAGAATTTTCGAAGACATGACGCACCTGGATTCAGTTGGAGAAATCCTCAAAGGAGCCTTGAATTCTCATCTATTGAAACAACCAGTGAACCAGTTTTATCAGAGTTCTAGTGCATGACCATCCAATAAGGAAGAAGATGGAATGGCTTCGTTGAAAGACACAACTCAGAAAAATGCTGATCTGCTAGCTCAATTTATGAAGGCAGGCATGAGTTTTCAAGAAAACATGAACACTCAATTTCAGAACCAGCAGGTTGCAATTCAAAATACAAATACAACTTTGAAGAAGTTGGAGAATGCAGTGGGACAGATTGCAGCTCAATTACAGGAGAGACAGCAAGGGAATCTGCCTAGCTTCACTGAAAACAATCCAAAAGAGAGTTGCAAAGCCATCACATTGAGATCTGGAAGAGAGGTTGATGAACCAGTTCTGCTACCATTCACTGTCATTCCTCCGAAAACAAAAGAAGAAGAAGAGAAGATTGAGCAGAATAGGAAAATTAAACAGGAAGCCAAATTGAAGAAGATGACACCCTGGAAGCAAGTTGAACTCATTGATGAGGTTATGCAGAAGCTGCCCTATCCACAGAGACTCCACAAGGAGCAGTTGGAGCAGAAATTCAAAAGATTCACCAGTATGTTCAAGAAATTGCACATTAACATTCCTTTTGCTAAAGCTTTGGAACAAATGCCCATCTATGCTAAATTTATGAAGGATATTTTGACACACAAAAGGAAGATTGGAGATGAGGAGCTTATTTCCTTAACAACAGAGTGTTCTGCAATTTTAGGGTGCAAAAATCTGCCAATACCACTGAATCTGTCTGATCCTTGGAGCTTTACAGTTCCATGTTCCATTGGAGAACAAATATTTGATCATGCTTTATGTGATCTTGGGGCAAGCATTAATTTAATGCCTTATTTTATATCTCAAAAACTTGGAATGGGAGAGCCTCGGGTCACTGGAATTGTTCTTCAGCTTGCTAATAAATCATTAAGAAAATCGAGAGGTGTGGTTGAAGATATGTTGGTTAAGGTGGACAAATTTATTTTTCCTGCAGATTTTGTGATCCTGGACATGGCAGAGAACCTAAGAATTCCTATCATACTTGGCAAATCATTTTTAAGAACAAGCAGGAGCACTGATAGACATGAAATCAGGAGAGTTAAAACTCAAAATTGAGGATGAGGAGGTGAGTTTCAGAATCTATCCTGCAATGAAAAGATCTGAAGATTTTTTGGAAGAAGTTGATTATGCTGAGCTGTGTGTGGCTGTGGAGGCAAGAGATGAGGAATTTTCCACAGAATTCGGATGTATGCAAGATCCCATGATCACCTATCTGACTAACGATAGTGAGGATATGCTACAAGAGCTATCTGTGAAGAAATGTAAGATCCTCATGAAGGATCATCAACATGTGGAACCAAGAGAACTTGTATCTCTTGGAGAGTAGTCCCCTCCTCAACAAAATTCATTTGTGCATCCTCCAAAGCTCGAACTGAAGCCTCTTCCAAGTCATTTGAAATATTCTTTACTCGGAGAAAATGCCAGCTTATTAGCAGTGACTTGACTAATACACAGGAGAGTGCTCTGCTGGAAATTCTCAAGAAGCACAAAGGAGCCATTGAATGGCTTTAGCTGACATTAAAGGTATCTCTCCAACCCTGTGTATGCACAAAATACTTCTGGAAGAAGGAAGCAAACCAGTGATTGCCGCACAAAGAAGATTGAATCCTATTATGCAAGAAGTTATAAAGAAAGAAGTGTTGAAGTGGTTGGATGCAGGAGTGATTTATCTTATCTCTCACAGTTCATGGTATAAGATCTCCGATAGCAACACTACATGTCATAATGCAAAATACGTGCAGAAGCGTGAATAAATGTGTGTGCTAAATATGCATAACAAAATTTTCGGAGATCTTTTGATCATTGATCTTTGTTAATTTACACAACTTAATAGCCAAAAAAGTGTAGAAGTGTATACATCTTGAAGAATCTCCAATCCTTGCAAGTATACTCCTTCCTTTGAGGTGTTCAAATGTCCACCCTCTAGAGTAGTCCACACCACCACTTTTCTTGAAGCTTGTACGCCTTTTGTACAACTTATATGTGTATATTTGGAGTGCTAGCTCCAGTTTTTAAGTCTAAAAGGATGAGGAGAAAATTCCTATATGTGCAGAATTTTTCCTTCCCTTAACTTTTCGGGTTGAGGAGAAAAGAGACAAACTACTCCTTATTTTCTCCAAAATAGACTTACAAAATCCATCATCCTTACATGATGATGGATTCCTTTCCTGATGAGAAAGTGTTTACAATCTCCACTGCAAAGGCACCTTGGTATGCTGACTTTATTAATTATTTATCTTATAACATTTTGCCTTTTTGCAGCTATCAGCAGAGGAAGAAGTTCTTCCATGACCTTTGAGTTATTTTTATGAAGAACCCTTCTTGTATAAAATCTGTTCAGACCAAATGATCTGGAGATGTGTACCCGAAGAGGAGATAAGTTCTATTCTGCATCACTGTCACTCTTCGGAGTGTGGTGGAAATTTTGGAGGGCAAAGAACAGCAATGAAAGTGCTGCAATGTGGATTCAAAGATGCACACAGCTTTGTCAAGTCCTGTGATAGCTGCCAAAGAACTGGTAATCTCACGAGAAGAAATGAGATGCAGCAGCGTGGGATTTTAGAGGTTGAATTATTTGATGCCTGGGGCATAGATTTCATGTGACCTTTCACCCCTAGTTACGGACAACTCTACATTCAGGTGGCTGTAGATTATATGTCAAAATGGGTAGAAGCCATCTCAACTGCAACAAATGAAGCTTCTATTGTCACAAGGTTCTTGAAGCAGAACATCTTCTCCAGATTTGGCACTCCCATATGCATCATCAGTGATGGAGGCTCACACTTCTGCAATAAATTGTTTGATAATCTGTGCAGTAAGTATGGAGTGAAGCACAAAGTAACACTTCCTTACCATCCACAAGCAAATGGACAAGTTGAACTGTCAAATCGAGAGATTAAACTGATATTGGAGAAAACAGTTGGCATCTCACACAAGGACTGGTCTCTGAGGTTGACTGATGTACTATGGGCTTACAGAACTGCCTATAAAATGCCCATAGGGACTTCTCTATTCAAGCTGATCTATGGTAAACCTTGCCATCTGCCAGTAGAGTTATAACACAAGGCCTATTGGGCTGTGAAGCATCTGAATATGGATTTGGACAAGTCTGGAGAGAAGAAGATGGTCCAGCTTGTAATGATGCCTACGAGAGCACAAGGATTTACAAAGAAAAGACCAAGCTCTTCCATGATCAAAGAATCGATACCAGAGCATTTTCTGTGGGACAGAAAGTGCTGATATTCAATTCAAGGTTGAAGTTCTTCCCTGGAAAGCTCAACAGGAAATGGACTAGTCCTTATGAGATTGTTCGAATATCACCTTATGCATTCATGGAGCTGAAGGGTGATCAAGGTGGGACATTCAAAGTGAGCGGACATAGCGTTAAACTTTACAACTCACCAGTTGATCTGGAAGAAATCAATGAACTGGTGCACTTCAAGGAGTGAACCAACAGAAAAAGGTCCATCTGGAGACCTTAAACCCAGAACTTCTTGGGAGACAACCCAAGCCAAGTATGTTACTACTTTCTAGTTTTATTTTAAGTTTTCAAGCCAAGCGTTTTTGAAGATTTGTGCAGTTAGCAAGCTAGGAATATCAAAAATGTGCAGTGGAGCAAAAAGTTGTGCATCTGTGCACCAGGTTGTATTTTTCCATGCTCATTTGCTGCATAATTCTATGAATTATTTTCTTACACCTCCACTTTGGGACAAGTGAGATTTTAAGTGTTGGGTAGGAGTTTGGTAACACATTTTGCTGATTGGTTTAGGGAAAAAAAATTCTAAATTTTTGAACTTTTTGTTCATCTTTGCTGAGACTGGTAAAATGCTGAGCTATGCATGCTTATATTTGTGGCTTGTAATCTAGTCTGCATATTTAGTAAACACAAACTGAAACTCTTCATAGGATTGAAGGAGAGAGTGCAAAATGCTGATTAGTGTATCCAAAGCTGAGTGTTCATAATTTTTGAATGAGGGAAGGGAGTGATATCGATTTTTTTTATTCTAGATGAGGAGATCTGATGAACTAGCTACTGCCCTCAAATTCAAGTAAGAATGGCTTGAAGAAAAGCTCACTAAGTTGCTGATACACCAGCATTTAGCAAAAAATAGAACACAAATTTTTCAAAGAAGGACTCAACACCTTGTAACCAAAGAGTAGGGGTGCATCAAAGCAGCAAAACTGCCACAAAATCCATGAAATCCCCTGTTGGAGCATCTAAATGAGGCGTGAGTACCAAAACTTCAATGGAAAATGGTTCTGGAACAAATTCAGATCAAAATATCAGCAAACTGGATGCAGAAAAGCAGTGATCGTTCAAAGATCTGAGCTGAAGAAAACTGAAGTTGAAAAATAAGAAATGAGCTAGGAATTGTTCAACCTTATCCCTTGTCCAGAGTTGATATTAAAATACTATCCACAGTTCATTTAAGCCAAATAAAGAGGCCATTACAATTTTTCCAACTCCATCAAAAAGAGGAGCCTTATCTTAAACACTGACCCCATTTGAGTGAGATGGAGTTAAGGCTTAGCTTGAGATTGCTATGAAAGTTTTTGCACCAGGATTAGGCCACGTAATTCATGTGCAACAAATGTTTTCGTCAGATTACTGTGGTACTCAGCCACCCAATTAGGATCGTACCTGTGCTCTGGCCCGATATAAGTTATTTTTCATTTAGAGTCATCGGGTCTGTAAAGCGCAGTGAGCGTCCAATTACATCCTTGACCTTCGGAATGATGCTTACATGCAACAAACCATCGTATCTTTATCGCTCTTAACCACCCAAAACTCCCATTTCGTCACCATAATATGGTACTTCATTACTAAATATTGTAGATAAGGCTTATCTCTAAACAATTGACACTGTGCAATCAGACCTGTGTCTTTGTCGAAACGTTTTCTACCCAATGGGGACAGAATATTCATTGAGTCCCATATCATAGGATATGTCATCTGATAATATGGAATGTATGATCCATCATACAACTGATCTACTCGTGGCTGCATCGGAATGAGTTACATATTCTCTCTGTCATCTTCAGCGTCAGATTCAAAATTGATGTTTTCTACATTAATGTGTGTTGTACCACCTACTGGATCGATAATAGGGGACAAGTGATCAGCTGCATTACTTTGAGGCAATGTCCAACTATTTTGTGGCTGAGAACAACCTTCTTGGCTCATCGGTTAAGACCACACATCTTGGCGTGGTACGCAAGAATATTGTGAATAATTTAAATATGATTGATGTGAATAATCAAGATATTGAGTTGATGAACTTGGCTCGACATACTCCAGAAACATATTTAAATCAAGAATTTGCGAACTCAAACCGGAAAAGCAATCGAAAAAACCAAAACTGCTAAAATTATCCATTATAATGTATCCTAACATATAAAACAAAAACAAATTAATATTAATTCAATATTAATGTTTTTTTTAAACATTAATGGTTTCAAATGCACAAGAATGAATATTAAAAATATAACTGTGCAAAATAAGAATGGAACTGGTTGGTACTCTCCCTGACACATCAATGTGGATATTTTAAAAATATACACTTCAAATTGCATTTTATTATGGAAATGTAGGTAAATAGAAACCAAAAATATCACTTAAATAGGAGAAGCCGCGCAGAAGGTAATCACGCAAAAGGGAACGGAGCGGCAGGACAATTTAACAACTAACTATTTCTATCGGGGCACATTGAAAAGTTGACCGCATTTAGACATAGATATGTAGCAGGACTCATTGAAAGGTCAATGTCATTTAGCTGCTTTGTTGTGTGTATAGAACAATGTTCGAGAAGTCGCTAATGCCTGATTCGGGACATCAAGGTCAAAAATGACGCCTAGGCTGGCTGGGACTCATACTAGAACACAGATACAGAACCTACCTAATACCCCATTACTCATTATGGATCACGTATCACCCATCACGTATCACGTTGGAGCAAGTGCTTGCAGCCAAGCACCTTCGGTAAGACTCAGATCCACCAAACAATCCTCCCGCAGTGGGCATTCAATACGTCCATGGTCAAAATGACTGAACTGACAAGACAGAGACAGAACTACTCATTTACTTCACCTAAGCGCAGTACATGAACCTGAGTTACCATCCAGAACGAACAAAGATTTACATTACTGAAATGAAATCCATTCAAATGTGAGGAGTGAAACTAGATGACCACGCTCCCCCTATAAACGCAAACATGGACTAGTGTGCACACAAAGGCATGCAACAGTAATAAGATACAGAATCATATAAAAGAAGAAATCTGGGAAACTCTTGCATCAGTCTCTATCTCTATGTGATGCGGAATACATGGTGGATAGCCCCCAAAAGATAAATCGTGTCATTTCTCCGGCGGGGGTGGCTGTCTGGCTGCTTCTGTCATTGTGAAAACATGAACGATTTTCAGCAAAAAGAATAGGAGACATGACAAATCTAATGAGATGACATGGTACGCTTGAAGCACCTCCGGTGATAAAATAAATTAACAGCCGCTACAGATCATTGGCAGTATATGGCCTGATCTATGTGAGGAGGGATCTGCTTGATTTCAGTTCCTAATTCTTG
>JAOYMZ010045212.1:0-14704 GCA_025802335.1 Pinguicula primuliflora | reverse complement strand
GTAACATGGTAGGTCTATTGTTACCTAGGGATGGCAATGGTGCGGGGCAAGGCAGACCCAGACCCGTCCCGCCTGCTTCAAATTTGGATCCAGGCCCGTCCCGCCCCGGAAATGGGGCAGGTCCGGGTCGCCCCCGTCCCGCTCATGTAATAAAATTAAATTAAAAAAAAATGTTAAAATTAAAAAAAATAAACATGGAAAAAATATCAAAATTTTGAAAAAAAATTACTATACTCATTTTTTATTATATTTTGTTTTCTTTGGTCTTTTGTTTTTAAAATTTTTAAATATTTATAAATTTAAAACAATTAACCTATAGTTATAAATAAAATAATAAGATTAAAAATATATAAATATAAATAAAAATGTGCGGGGCGGGTCTCCAACCCCTGCCCTGGATCCGTCCCGGACTTGCCCATGGGGCGGGTCCACCCTATCCCGCGGCGGGACGGGTTCGGATCGCCCCACCGGAACTGGACAAAATTATCATCCCTACCGTTATCGTACCGTGTAGAGGGTCGCTTATCGATGAGTCAATATTAGTATACCGATATTGGCCTACAGGCCTAATTCTATGTGGGCAGTCTACATGAAAAGTAAGTACTGTGAATCCGGTCTGATAGTCCTAGCCCCGCTAAACTCTCCCACTCGCACATGTGGCGAAGGTTGGTAGAAATCAGAGATACAATTAGTTCTTCGAGTTCTACTGTTAGACATCTCAAAGTGTCTGCACATCCCACACCTACACTCAGCACCATATAGGAGCACATAAACATACATGATGGTGTGGGGACCCACCTACTTATAAATGTGAGATGGTGTAAGGAGATATTGTGGGTCTTGTGAGTCTTGTGAGGGCGTTATATCATTTTTGGAGTTTACCCTTATATCATTTTTGGAGTTCTTCCATCAGATAGGAGAATAGGTTCTGGCGACATATCCTTCGGGTAATATATATAGCTCGTGTATGACAATCACTGTAAATGGAGAGTATAAAAGGAATAGTGGACTCAAATTTAGCTCCAGACATTGTGCAAACCACCATATTTCAGGGCCAAGACAAACAAATCTGAGAACTGGAGATCACAGGCAAGTTCTCTAACCGAACTGTGTGGGATCTGATTAGACTAAGAGGTATGGAACCTGATATTTTCGGATATATATGGTCGAAAGAAATCCCCCTGAAAAGGAGCATCATCATGTGGCAACTTATCCACAACATCCTACCCTACCCCTGGGCATAAATCTGAAGAGTAAGGTCATTTACATTGTCTCAAGGTGTTACTGTTGCTCTGCTCAACACCAGGAAGAGACTGCAAATCATCTTTTCTCTTGCAGTGAAATAGCCATTGAAGTGTGGGAGGTACTAAAGTAACAGGTTTGGTTAGCAACAGCAGACTCAATCCATGTTTGAAAATTCAAATTGCTAGTAATTAGGTATTTGGTATAACTACTCTTGCAAATTTAGAAGTCGTTGATCCTTACCCTCAGAGTGTAGTCAGTAATAAGGCTGCTCTCTAATCCTTGCATTGCAGTTGCCTGAACATAACCAAAACCGATGAATGATGTTTCTGACTCTGAGATAAATCAGTTTTCTGCTAAACATGTATTACCAGAGAGTTGCATTCCATGATTACTTACCTTCATGAAGAGATCGACCTCTGCATCTGGAAAAATGCCAGCTTCCCTCTCCCTCCGCGCAAGCTCGGCCAAAAGATCTCAATGAGATAAAATGAAGAGGAGAAAAAAAGAAAGAAGAGGAATTAAATAAATGAAATGATGTATGTTGTTGTTTTTAATATTGTTTTGTTTTGTTTTGGTTGTAGACTTGTAGTGTACCAAATCTTGATCCCACTCCTTGGCATCTTGCTGAGAAATCTAAGGTTTCTTTAACCGTCATTTCTCCAACATGAACATCGTTTTGGCTGATGTAGGCTGATGTCTTCTGCGGTACAAACTCGTCAAGAACATGACCATTATACGTGATTTCTCCTCGGGCCTAAGAAATCAAAACCCATTATAATCAATGCATATTGATATTCTATTGAACTATGGTTGGAAGAATAGACGGTGGGATGATGTTCTAGTCCCTGTATGTATTTATTATTCCAAATTTGAATTTTGCTCATTTAGATTAGAAGTAAGTGGTCTTCTAATCTATTTTAATCTAGCAGTTCAGATTTAATTTATGGACATACTAAATCATAGGATTCGGGACTAAATTCGCAGTGTGACATATTGCAAAGTGCAAACCTGTAAAGAAGGATCTAGTCTTCCAGCCAGAGCCAACAAAAGGGTGGTTTTCCCAGATGATGGTGGACCCAATAACAGGGTCAACCTACAAAGTAATACATGTATATTTTTGGTAATTAAATACATGAATATATTTAAATTTATTATTCCAAAATCAAATACATTTTTTTATTATTATTATTCCGATATCATATACATGAATATAAACATGGTGCATTTGACATTTGGACTAGTAAATGAGAACCATTATGTGATACTTATAGAATGACAATTATGTTCAACAGGTATGCGTTCAATTTCTTCCGGACATGACATTGCCATATATATATTTTTAAGTATGACTTACTTCTCTATCATATTTTTATATACTATTATGATATGATAATGATATTAAGGGGCTGTTTGCAAGTTCTTGTGCTTATGTAGAAGTAGTTTTTCAGAAGGTGAAAAAGGAACTTACATTAAAAAACTGAAAAGTATTTGTAAAATATGCTTGTCTACAAGAAAAGTCAAAATACAATGTTTGCATATTATTAATTTGAAAGTTAATTTTGTATTATAAATTTAACAAATTACAAAAAATATAAATCAATTTGGGAATATTGAATTGTTTAAAAGAGTAAAAATGTCTTAAATTTAATATTTTAAATATTTACAAAAATGTCACCGCCAAAAGCACTCCAAAAGCAACTCCAGAGATGCTTCTGACTTTTAAGCTTTTTTTGACTTCTCGACTACAAAAGTCAAAAGTCAAACAGTAAAAGCAAAATTCACAAATACTTCAAACGTACTTTTTAATCGATAAAAGCCAAAAGTTAAAAAAAAAATTCCAAAAATTGCAAACGCCTCTACTTTGTTGTGTTAACTACGTTACAAAAATATAATAATAATAAACGAGAACAAATATTTATGCTCACTACCTTGATGGCTTTATGATCCCTGATACATCGTTCAGTATGGTGAGCTTCATTTTTTCAGCTAGCCTAATCCCGAACCAGCTCAACGCCCTCTCCCCGAGGTTCCGTGCCACATTCGGCAGCGACGGCAGTGCCCGGTGATCTCCGACCAAGCAGTCCGCCGCTACCGTTAACTTCTCGAATCTCACTTCCACAGTCGGAAGCGTAATCCCGACCCTGAAACGTATTCATCGTCACAAAACATTAAGAGAATTCAAGAAAAATAGGCTAACAATTGTTTTCATTCTTCTTACTTATCAATTCTATTTCTGAGCTTGATCAGGAACTTCTCGTTATCCTCTTCCGCCACATTGAGTAGCCTGTCGATGAATCCTAGCCGTTGGTGCAAGTTCATCTTTCTTACATCCACCTCCCTGTGGACAACTTTAACATTTCCATCATCCTGTCGAAATGACTTGAGTATTGTTCTCTTCAATCTTTCTTGGGTTGGAAGTTTCTCCAGTCTAGCCCACATGAGGGCTTCGTCCTCTTCTTCACCACCGTTGCCTTTGCCGCGGTTCCTCCCATCCATCTCCTTTTTTTTCGTCAGTGAAGAGATGAGGGTGAATAAGGATGTTCGGTTTGGATTTTCAGATGTTATTCTATCTTTCTTATGTAGAAATCCATTTTGTCATGAGTTTACCAACTCCTTGATTGAGTTGGGATAGTTACTATACATGGATATGGTTTTGGAGTGGATTGAAGTTAGTGGGATGTGTCTCAGACCTCAGTGCAATAGGTAGTGGGAGGATGGATGTGCCTCACCCTCAGTGCAGTAGGTAACGATGGCAAGTTGACAACACAACTAATACCCACAACATTTTTGGGCTTCCCATCATTAATACCAATTAATTCCACCATGAAAGGCCCATAAGAAAATCAGATGAAAGCATGCGTGGCCGAATCTGATGAACAATAGGAAATAATTTTATGCAGCCACGTATTGTTTCGTGAGAATTTTATATATTACTTTCGGCCGGTATAGAGATTGGCGGATCCATCCGGGGGCTTGAGGGCCCAAACACCCACGGCCCACACAAAAAGAAAAGCAATTCTTATAGTCAAATTAGGTAGTGAGCATGATTCGTGACATTTGTTTTGCTAAATCAGGAAGAGAGAATTGAGAAGAGAGACAGAAAAGTCGCATCTTCAACTTCATCTTCAGGCCTTCAACTTCATCTTCAGGTGGGTTTTTGCAATTTACCTAATCGGACATTTGTTTTGCTGAATCGTGATTCATGTGTGTGAATCTAAATGCAATTTACCTCATCTAAACGGCTGAAGCATGATTTGTGTAGGACCATGCAATTTACCTATTCAATTCTTTGTATCAACCATTTTGCTGAATCGTGATTCGTGTAGGATACCATGGCTGGACATTTGTTTTGCTGACATTTGTATAAACCTCATAGGCTCATCTTACATTTGTTTTACTAACATATGAAATTGATCTGGCTCGCCACTTGTTGCTAATACGATTGTTGGGCATTTTTTATTGCAGGATTTCTTGGACTCTGGTGTTGATTTCCCAGTTGGTAATGTTTCCCTTTTCCTGTTTTACTCGGGACATGTGGATGTTAGCTGTGATTGCATCAATGGACATGAAGCGTATGAAGAGATGGGTGTTGGTCTACCTGGTTGACAGGCTTAACGCGTTGCAAGTAGAAGTAGTCTGTTGTTTGTGAGTACCGCAAGAATTGGAGCCAGACTAGATAAGGTTTGTTGCTTTTTCCTTTTAATGTTGAACACATTATTCTTTCAAGTTGGATTCCATCATTGGAGTTAAGTATAATCCTTAGAAATTGAAGTTGGAATGAGTTATCAGGGATGGTGATTCATTGAGAAAAGATGTGATCCTAGTCGTAGTCAGCATCAACTTCATGTACACATTTGGGTCATGTTTATTGTTATTTAATATTTGATGAATATGATTATCTAATAATTAAAATTATGTATATTTTTAAATGTTAGTTTTATTTTTTGTAATTTTCAAGTGAGCACTCCAATCTTGAGATTCTGGATCCGCCCCTGGATATAGATGTCCTCGTGTATGTTGGGTAATGTATTTGTATTGGATACGAAGATTATGGGATGATGGTTCTAGCTAGTGGATCGAAAATGATGCAACATAGTAGAAGGGAAAAGACAACAATCGAAAATGATATCATTCCAAAATCACTCACTTCAAATACACTTCCATCAAGTAATTCTATATTATTGAATATGTCAGCGAACTCAACTGAGTATTAAAATAACATCTATCGGCCATCTAATATCCTAATAACACTAGGCAGAAATATGTTCGGAGTGAATAATTTAGAGTGATGTTTAGAGTTTATTAATCCTGACAGGTGACCTTACTAATAGAAGCAAGCAAAGCCCGAGTGACTCAGAGGCATTAAAGAATACAAAAGTGTTTTTGAATAGCTTTTAAAAAGGACGGAACATGGAAAGAAGAAGTGCCCCATTTCATAATTGGAGTATGTGGATTAATAGATAATTAACCCCCTCTTGAAGTGTAAAAAGCACTACAGAATAAGTACGATCCATACGTGAATCTCAAATGAGTTGTACTCGTAATAAAGTGCCATGACTTTGTTTAATTTTTGGATGTTTAATGTTGTTGCTTTAAATTAAGTATTGCAACTGACAACTCTTTTCGGAACTCTCAATGAGAATAGCGCTGTCAACGGTACAATACCGTATCACACCGACTAGATACCGGTACCGTACCGAATCTGGTCGGTACAGGAATTATGGTACCGTTCTTGCTATAGGGATTACGGTACTGGTACCGGTATCATAATCCCTCGGTAACCGATACTGACGATACCGGTTACCGACAAAACCCGGTATACCGTCGATTTTTCAAATTTTTTGCCTTCGAAAAGTCAATTTCCATCGATTCATACCGATACCGTACCATACCGAATTTTTTCAGTACACGGTTTTATGTAAGGTAACCGTTCGGTAATCGAATCGATACCGGCCAATACCGGCCATACCCCTAAATGAGAGCACCAAATGTTAGGAAGTCAACTGTTGTTGAGGAGAAGTTGAAGAGGAGGAGGGGGGAGATTATGAAGTTTAGGAATATTTTTTTTTTCTAATTTCAATAATCTAGCTTACAAACCCTTGAATAGTAAAACCACAATTCAAAAGCAATTGACTAAAACATATTTACTAAAATAAAGATAATCACAAAAACTATTTAATAACTACTGCAAAGATCCATTCTACCCACATCATGATTTGTATAACTCGTAATCATCGTATCGACAGTTGGGCTTCGGCAGACGCATCGTGTGTCGTGATGGAGGTGACTCATCAACCGCCATATCTGTAACGTGCTTCAACGTTCAAAGGATAAGACCTTGTTCCCATGTAATGCCATGCCACTGAGAACACTTCGAAGAGGAATTTTTTTATAATTAAAACTTATTGTTCTAGTGTTAAAGAGTATGTTCTCGACTAATTTGAAAAGCTTGCACTCAGTCCGTAGGCTAATCTGGTGTTGGAAAATTGGGCTCATGCCCAACCCAAGGTACATAAATAGAATCAACGATGCAGAATTATTAGAGTCTGGGCCTAGATCCCAATTTTGACTCGAATGGATGTTAGCCAAGTCTTATATGAAAGACTATTGGGCTTGAGTTCATTTTGTCAGGTAAACTTGGCCCGTTTGACCATAAGCCTACTAGATTGGGACTGCAGTGTAACTCAGGTTACAGAACCTTCTAGAATCCGATTAAGTGTGAAAATTATTCATCCTTTGGTATGCTCTCTCTTGAGTTTTTCTCTCTTGGGTCAACTCTCTCAATTATTCTCTCCAAGACTTGCTGCCTACATTTCAATCTCTATTGTTAAGGAAAGTACTGAAGTCAAGGATTCATCTTCCATCAAGGATTCACAATCAAGGCTGATTGAAATCAATTAGTTATGTATAGAAAATATTGTTTAGATAAGAATGGTAGGAGAATAACTACCATATAGAAATCCCTAGACTAGTCTATATAATCCATGTATACATTGTTGTAAAACTTAAGGAGAATTACCTCATCTCTTCCACTTCTTCTGCGTCTCTGTGTATTGTTTCATGGTATCGGAGTTGTCTGCTCACGTTGTTGAAAGATCCTGAGTCAAGTGTCTGATTCAGAGACCCTGTGTGAAAGAACGACTGAAGTGTGTATTAGTCGAATTTTGTTCATCTCTTGTGCATTAAAGTTCAAAAAAAAAACATATTACCTTCAAAATCGGCTCATTCCTTGATCAAGCAGAATGTATCCTGCAAATTCACCATCAACAAAGAAAACCATTCAGTCGAAAATGGCAGCAAATTCCTCATCAAACTTTACCTATCCAAACCTGTCCCAGATTATCTCCGTAAAATTAGACTCAACAAATTACTTATCTTGGATGTCTCAAATCATCCCAGTTTTGAGGAGTCATGACCTCATGTGCATTGCTGATGGCACTCTCCCATGTCCAACTGCAACCTTGCAATCACCAGAAGGGACCAAAGATACACAGGAGTTCGTCCCTAATCCCAATTTCACAGACTGGTGTTGAAAAGATCAATTCGTCCTTGCTCTCATCAATGAATTGCTGTCTGCTGAAGTTCTCCCAGATACATACGATCTGACGAGCACCTTTACTGTGTGGGATAAACTCCCCTGGCGATTTTTTCCCAAAAATGCTTCCAGAGTGCTCAATTTGAAGCGAAAGTTACAGAACCTCAAACAGGGCAGCCAGACGTGCACTGGATTTCTTCAATCAGCAAAATTGCTTCGTGCAAAACTGTCAGCGGCTGGGAAGAATGTCACTGATGACGAGCTGATAGACTACATCACCGGAGGATTGTCGTCCGCCTTTCAAATATTCGTACCCCATATCTTCTTTGCACGCCGGCTGACCAATTTGACATTGGACGATTTCGAAGGAGAATTGTTGACCTACGAATCGTTGATCAATGTCCCTGCACCATCGGACCAAGATGTCGTTGCATTATGGTCGACGAACGATACTCTAGAGCTCGGAGATTCGAGATCCTTCGGTACATCGTACCGCAATTCTTATCGTGGTGGGAGAAATCATTTCTCTAGTGGTGGTCGGTTTGACGATGGCCGATTTGGAAACAGAAACTCTAGGAGAGGGCATTTTTACGGAGGCCGATCTGCAGAAGTGCATCTAATTTTCGACGCTTTTCAGGACCGGTGACTCATTGGGCGACTGGAGAAGAGGAGAATAATATTTTAGTCCCGCTCGTCCTGGGCCACTCACCGCTAGGCCGGTTCATTCTGGAGGCAGTAATGTTGCTGGGCCAATTAATACTGGGCGCGGTAATTTTAATCCACCAGGCTCGATTTGCTTGACTGCAAGAAGTCTGAATCCGACATGCCCAATTGGAGGTCAAAGTTTCTTGGGCCCAAACCGTCAACTGCCCACAATTGAGACAAATACGGTTGATCCTTATGCTTGTCAAATCTGCGGTGGATCAAGTCACACTTTCCTGGATTGTTTCAATCGTATGGACTATGCGTTTCAAGGCAGACATCCCCTTTCCGAGCTCATGGCTATGGCTGCCCAATTTAATGCTGCTCTTGATAACGGATTATGATTTGCTGACTCGGGAGCCATTAACCACATTACTAATGATTTAGCTAATCTTTCTGTGCAGGAACATTACTCCGGGGGAAACGAGGTGGCTGTGGGTAATGGAGAATCTCTGAAAATTCAGCACACTGGTTCACTTATTTGTCACACCCCGGCTAGTCCTCTTGTTCTTTCTAAAAAATTTCACTGTCCTAAAACCTTTGCCAAATTACTTTCCGTCTATAATTTCTGTTGGGACAATAATTGCTTCTTTATACTAACTAAATATGTTTATATGGTGAAGGACAACAAAACGGGGAGGAAGCTCCTACAAGGACCTAGTGTCAACGGACTGTATCCAGTAAACCTGTCAAGTAACACTCCTCTCAAATGTGCCTTGGCGGGTATGGTTGGTGTAAAGACTTCATTTCCTCAATGGCATGAAAGATTAGGTCATTCTGCTGCTCCAATAGTTAGTCGGTTGCTACAAACTAATAAGTTACCTGTTTCAGGTTCTAGTTGCCTAGCTTTTTGTGAAGCATGTCAATTAGGGAAAAATAAACAGTTACCTTTCTATTCGTCTGAATGTTGCTCTCGTTTTCCTTTAGATTTGATTCATTCTGATGTATGGACGTCGCCTATTTCGTCTAACACTGGATTTTGATATTATGTAATTTTCATTGATGATTTTTCGCGATTTTCATGGCTATAACCACTTACTCATAAATCTGACGTCTTCAAATGTTTTATTGATTTTAAAGCATTAATTGAAAATCAATTTTCAAGAAAGATTAAGTAATTTCAAAGTGATGGTGGTGGCGAGTACGTGTCTGCTATGGTTATGTCTTTCTTGACCACACACGGGATACTACACCGTATATCTTGTCCTCACACATCTCAGCAGAATGGGTGGCAGAACGTAAGCATCATCACCTTGTAGATATGCCTGTTGGCCAGGGCACGCTTGCCGCACACCTATTGGCCCGATGCTATGTTTATTGTGATGCATTTGTGAAGGAATCGGGGTTCACGCTGTTGCTTTGAAATTTGGGTTCGATTTATTTTTTAATCTTAACAATGCTCTTCTCAATTTTTATTGTGTTTGTGGGAGAATTCAGGAGGCCCACCAAGTGTTTGATTAAGTGGGTGACACGATTTAATGGCAAATAATTTAATAGCCCATTGGATTTAATGCTCATTGCCATTAGATTTAATGCTCATTGTCATTAGTTTTGAGGTGTATTTTTTGTTGGCTTCTTCATTTTTATTATTGATTGATTATTTGGCAATTTATAAAAGCTTACAGAGAGATATTCTATATCCAATTTAGCATGTTTATTTTTGTATAGGATGAAAAAATTCTATCAGAGTATTTCTTCTCAGCCCGAGCCTGAGTCTGAGTCTTCTAATCCAGTGAGCCAACAAGAAACAAATATTCCAGATAATATGGAGTTTGATTTAGACCATCCTCCTGCTAATCCTGGACTATGACCACCAATCATGAGCTACAATGCTAATGATAGAGAGAGAGTACAGCAAGCTCACTTAGGTATGGGTCATTGTCAACTTATAGACGATTTGTGCAAATAAAGAAAGACGATTTGTGGTAGGTAGGTTTAGTGAATATGAAGATTGGATAGAATATAGTATATCAAAAGATAAGGCATATTGTCTTTATTGTTATATTTTTTGGAATCCAAATATCCGAGGTGGAGCAGATATATTTGTGGGGACTAGGTTTAACAATTGGAAAAAGAAACCTAAGTTGGATGAACATCAAGCAAGTATGTCTCATAAGCTTGCAAAATAAAAATCAGATGATCTAATGAATCAGTCTCTCACTGGAAATATTAATACTCTTGTTACCCAAAAAGCAGGTAAAGATAAAATTGCTTATCAAATTAAGTTAAATGCAGCTATTGATTGTTGGCGCTATTTGTTGAGATAGGGGATGCCTTTTAGGGGTCATGATGAATCTGAGTCATCCAGTAATAGGGGAAACTATATTGAACTCTTTGATTGATATGCTTCCTAAAATAAGGTGGTTGGTTGTGTTTCCTTTAATAATGTTCCTTTTAATTCAAAAGGATATTTGTATAGCCATTGGCATTGAGATTACACATGCCATTGGCATTGAGATTACACATACCATTGTTAAAGATATTGGTAACCCGTATTTTTCACTTTTCGTTGATGAGTCTCGTGATGCATTTGTGAAGGAGTAAATGTTAGTTGTTCTTAGATATGTGGACAAAGAGAGAGATATAATAGAACGCTTTATTGGAATTGAGCATGTTTTCTGTACATCTGCTGTTGTATTAAAAGAAGCTATTGAAAGATTATTCTCTCGTTATGGACTAAGTATATCAAGAATTCATGGTCAAGGTTATGATGGAGCAAGCAATATGCAAGGTGCATTAGGAAATATGAAAACCTTAATTCTACAAGAGAATCCTTGTACTTTTTATATTCATTGTTTTACCCATCAACTGCAATTGAGTTTGATATCTATTTCGAGGTCTCATACTAAGGTAGAAAAGTTCTTTGACATCTTATCAAGAGTTGCAAATATTTTTGGAACATCAAGTAAGAGGCTAGACGTTTTCAAAGAAAAAAAAAGGATTGAGGAAGTAATAAAAACTGTTGAGATTGAAAGTGAAAGTGGTCGGAATAAAGAAATAACTATGAGAAGACCTTGTGATACTCGTTGGGGGATCATTTTACCCAGTATATTGAGTATTTTTGTCCTTTTTCCTTCTATACTTGATTCACTTGACAATTATATTCAAGATATGAAATCGAATTCAGTGCAACGACTTGAAGCGAGCACATTATGGGAAATTTGATGGTCTTTGATTTTAGTTTCAACATGCATTTTATGAAACGTGTGTTGGAAATTACTAATGAACTTTCAGTAGTATTACAAAAAATAGAGCAGGATAGTGAAAATGCCATAAATTTATTGAATGTGACTAAGGTGCGACTACAGGCTTTGAGGGATCATGGTTTGGATAAACTATTAAAGGAGGTTTCTGAATTTTGTGTTCTTCATGGAGTTGTTGTCTTCAACATGCACGAAACATATATAGGTCGGGAAAAACCAATGCGAAGAGTTGGCCCAATGACTAACTTGTTTCATTTTCAGACTCAGTTGTACTATGTTGTTCTGGACTATCTATTGATAGAGCTACTATACTCTAGATTTTCTGAGATAAATACTGACTTGCTTCGTTGGTTGGGATGCCTTAATCCAACAGGTTCATTCGCTGCTTTTAATAAGGAAAATCTTATTAGGCTTGCTGGGTTATATCCTAATGAATTCTGCACCCATGATCTTTTGGTACTTGATGATCAACCTGGGATGTATATTCTTGATGTTCATTCTCACAATGGTTTTTCAGTTATTAATGGGATTGCACGTCTTACCAAGAAAATAGTGGAACAAAAAAACATAAAGTTTATTCATTGATTTATACACTGACTACTCTAGTATTGACATTATCTGTTTCTACCGCTAGCGTGGAGTGATTATTTTCTACAATGAATTTTGTCAAATCTAATATGCGAAACAGAATGGTGGATAGTTTGTTAACGGCTTATTTAATAACTTTTATTGCAATAGATATTTTTGGGCAAATAACCAGTGATGTTATTATGTAACGATATCAGACTATGAGACCCCGTAGAGAATAATTATAAATTTAATTATCATTATTTTGTGCATTATTTTTTTATTATTTAAATATTAATAATTATTAATATATATTATTAAAAATATATCAAATAAAATTGGGAAATCGTGTCCCCCTCCGAAAAATCTTAGGTCTGCCATTGCACCTAAGATAGCTTTATTGAATTCTTCTAGGCTTTTAATGCCAAAAACACCTTTGGCTTTCGGAAGTGTGATAGTTTTCCAAGAGATTAGATTGAGTTTCAAAACAGTGCGCTAATGATGTATCATGGTGGCATACGCATTTATCTTCTATTCTCACCTAGATAGGCAATTCCGAGGTGGAGTAATTTTTTTCAAAAAAGAAAAGAAATGATATTTATAGACTTGTTTTGCGCGAAGTGCTTATTATTCTAATTGTGCTTATAAGTATCTTTTAAAAAAATTAGTGTTTTGCGTAATACAAGTACTACTGATTGTTCTTTTTAAGAACTTCTCTCCGCTTAAAAATAAACACCTAATGAGATTGTTTTTTCTTTCTTAAAAATAAGCATAGCATTTTTATAGTAGTATTAAAGTATAAATATATTTCATGACTAAATTAACCTTTCTTCAATATATAAATTTTAATTCCTTCTAAAAATCAAAATATATTGTTAAAAATTAAGTCGATTTTAATTCACACATTTAATTTTTCCATATTTTATATTCCTTCTTAAAAATAAATTTTAATTCACGTAATGATGCAATATTAAAAACAAAAACTGATTTAATGATGCTAAAATTTTAAAAAAAAATATATGTCACAAGCATCTCAAACATACAAAAAATACTCATTCATGATAATTTATGGTGTTGAGATTAAATAAACACATAAAAGGCAATAATATATAGATGCATATTTGCAAGACTATTGTAATCTTACAAACCAGTGTTCGAGAATGCGTTGGGCGGCTCCAAGGCAATTTGGGGCCGCCTAGCACCCAGCCGTAGGGCACAATGATTTTTTATTTTTTTGCAAAAAAAAATTCGGGTGCCTAGGCGGTCACCCAACCCCGATTCGGGGCGACCATGCCATTTTGGGCACCTAGGCCGCTCATGCCGCCTACGGGCCGCATTCTCGAACAGTGTTCCAAATACACTAATTAAATTTACTTAAATAAAATAAGATTATTTTAATAATTTAATGCTAAGTTTGTTATATATAATTAACAAATGATTATTTTTATCTAGTTGCACAAAATGCAATTACTTTTAAAATGAAGAAGTAATAGAAAAAATAGTAATACTTTTCGACCTTATATCACTGTTCACATAACATATACTAAAATAATATTATTTTATTATTATGCCGAATTATTATAAATTTTTTAATTTGATGTAAAAAAACATCTATCCCTCATTTTTTTTTCCCAAAGTTTGATTTTCCGTCCAATTTTTGGCGAAAGCAATCCAACTTTTCCGAAAGTTTCTTTACAAAATGGGACATCCAAATTATTGCCAACTTTGCTGATTGCGCTCCCCATTCAAAAAAGTTTCATGCGCTTAAAGCACATTGTTTTGGCCAATATTGCCACCAAATAATTACAAGATTTAGGGGCGCATCTAATCATGTATTTTAATTATAAATATAAATTCCATTGATAAGTGTGCATCTAATCATGTATTTTAATTAAATATATCATTAATTAAATTTAATATTTAAATAATATAAATAAAAAATATATTTCTTTACGAGAAATGCTTAGTTGACCGAATCTAAACCGAACAAAAATCGAATTACTGTAAAATAGATGGGCGGGGCTCACACAAAACACCCACACCCACCCATGTGGGTGTATTTCTGTGCTAATAAATGCACTATTCGATTTCGATTTTTGCGTTTGTCTGTCTAGCTACACTCTTTTTTTGCTTCTATCTGGCACATGCATCTAGACCCTGGATAGCTGATGGTAGATAATAAATCTTATATGAATTTGATAAATAAATATTAACAAATTTATAAGAAATTTGTTACTACCGTCTATAAATTGAGATTAAAATTTTAAAGAATATAACTTACATTTTTTTTTATAAGTTGGTCATGCTCGTGACCCACTGTGCTGTAATATTGGTGCCCTTTGCCCCGAAGCCTGAGTAATGCTGAAGGTTTGGAACCGCACCGGCGGTGCGGTTCCGGCCACACCGCCGAACCGGCGGTGCGGTTCCGGCCACACCGCCGAACCGGCGGTGT
>JAOYMZ010045201.1:0-14705 GCA_025802335.1 Pinguicula primuliflora | reverse complement strand
TCTTATCTCTCATTTCCTCTTTTGGCCAAGACACTCTTTGTGAGGTAGCTAGACTTTGCTTCAAATAGCAATTAGTGGTCCCCTCTTTTCTTTGACAGAAAATTGTCAAAATGGGAAAATCAGCAGCTCTCTTTTGTAGGATGGTTGACCCTTCTTAAATCGCCTGTTATGAATTTGTGTGTCTACTATTGTTCTGTATATCGTATGCCTAAACAGGTTATGAAAAAGATACAACAGAAGATGCGCCATTTTTTATGGAAGAGCTCAACATCTACTACGAGATCTATCCACTGGATCAAGTGGAAAGATATGTGCTTTAAGTTGGAATCTGGTGGTCTTGACATAAGAGATCTCCACTGTATGAATTCAGTACTTCTGCTTAAATAGATCTAGCGGCTAAGGCAGGAACGTGAGAGCTTATGGACACAAATTATCACTGTTAAGTACCCGTAGGAAGTAGATCTTCTAACTGACACAAGCTTGATCACAATGCCAGAACACACTTCAAAGTTTTGGACAGATATATGGAATGAACTCCTCTCAGCTCCTGGTTTCAAAGCAATATAAAACTCAGGCTGGGATCAGGCGAGAAGGCTCTTTTCTGGCTGAATGACTAGACAGGTGAAGGATGTCTCTGTCTGGAATTTCAGGATTTATACAAGCATTCCACTCAGAAGCAAGTATATGTGAATCTGATTCGTAGAGAAGCAGTTACTCCGGATGACTTACATCTTACCTTCCGCCGAACTCTAAGGGACTGGGAAGAAAGTAGATTGGCAGAGCTCAAGCTGAAAATAGCTTCTTACTTTCCCTTAAATCCTGAATCTGATAAATGGATTTGGCTAGCAGATGCTTCTGGTTCATAAAGTGTGCCATCAGCATATATGAAAGTAGTAGCAGGTCTGATTGAAATAGGCTCCCCTGATTGTGGCTATCTGAATTCAGCATGGTGCAGTATTGCTCCAAAACGAGTCCAATGTTTCACTTGGAGGCTATTGCAGAACAGAGTGCAAACTATGGATAATCTGGTCTCACTAGGCATGCAAATAGAGGAATCTCATTCGAGGTGTGTTTGGTGTGCAAAAGAAGTTAAGACAGTGGATCACATATTTATTACATGCGAACATGCTAGAACTCTATGGAAGGAGATATATACATGGCTTAATGTTAATCCTGCAGAAACCTCCACTTTAGCTAAGCATATGGAGGAGCATATGTCGTGTGTGAAAGGAAAAAAGGGAGCAGATGTTTGGAAAGCGATATGGATGGCATCAATCTGGAGGATATGGAAAGAGTGTAATGATATCCGCTTCAGTTCGATTAGTGAACCAAATGTAGAGGAACAAATCAAGATTGATACATGGTACTGGCTCCAAGCTCATAAGCGTGCGCCGTACCCTTATGGTCTGAATGATTGGTTAGCTGATCCCAGATCTGTTCTAGACATTAGAACATCAAAAATGTTTAGCTAGTATGATGTAGTTGCGGGGATGTACATAGTTATATTTTAACGTTTGTACAGTTTTTCATTGAATAAAATCTTACTTACCCCCCAAAAAAGCAAGGGTTTAAAAAAAAAGAACAAATGTGTTCGTGATATAATGAGTCTTTTTTTTTGAATAGAAATAGATTTTTATTCATGTAAAAAGAAACAGTATTACAAGATGCGAGACTAGCTTAGACATATAATGAGTCTTAGTAATTACTAACTAGAAAATTTCTCAATAAACACCGAATTTTAGATTCTCGGTTCTGATTAGGACCGAACAGTGATTGGAAGACCTTCGGTGGAGATTTGTACAAAAAGTTATTGTACATCTAGTATTTTTGAAAGAATATAGATGCCATTTGACTAATGTGAAAATAACCACAATTAAAAGTAATATATAAAAATAGATAATATTGTATGAACTGGCCAACCATTT
Source organism: Pinguicula primuliflora (assembly GCA_025802335.1). Lineage (NCBI taxonomy): Eukaryota > Viridiplantae > Streptophyta > Magnoliopsida > Lamiales > Lentibulariaceae > Pinguicula > Pinguicula primuliflora. Next base: position 12,780 of record JAOYMZ010045201.1, on the reverse strand, counting down.
TTTTTATATGTGTCACGAAACAAATGGAGTAATGGTCGTAGATTCACGTTTTCAACTAACTTTTTTATATTTTTTTGTGCACTTCATAACCACTGAAATAAAAAAGTAAGACTGGATTTGAGATACTCGTGTTGAAATAATGTTGGAACCGATCATGAATTTGGTTTTGGCGGCTTCAATATCAAAAAATTAAAACTCTATTAAATAAATATTTTAAGAACAAAAAACTTAAATTTATCAAAAAAAAAAAAGAATAACAAACTTAAACGTAACCTTAAACTCTGTGTCCCACAGGGAAAAATGAAAGTATAAGAATAGTTAATAAACATATTCGGTATTATAAATTAGGAAATTCGTCTTAATTAAAATTTCTATAACTAAAAGTTTGGTGGGAAAGATTCATTATTTAACTTTAAGAAAAGAGCACTGCTATATATATCTTTAAAATTAGCATAATTCATAAATTTCTTATTTGACACTTATAATAACCACGTATACAATTACATTGTCACAATTTATAAAAGTGTGAAAGTTTGGGTATAACTAGATTATACAAAACAAAATAACACGTAAAAATCCTCGGAAAACTGAGAATATTTGAAGTTGCATCCAATTCGGCTTCTATGGCAGCTACCGGCGCGTCCGCCGCCATTTTTTTCGTTGGTCCACCACCGCAACTCCGACGCCGACACGCGGCTCTTCCGTTCACTAGAGGAGTCTCATTTTCTTATCCCGCCTTCTGTTCTATCCCTTCCGTGAGGCGCTGCTGTCACAGAGCTTCTCCTGTCACTTCATCGCTTAAGGTACAATAGAAAGCTGCTTACTTTAAGTCGCTCCTGTTCATTTTGGCTTTGTTATACACTCTTATCAACCAAAGTTTGTGTCTTCCGTTTTATGGTAAGAATTGAGGCGGAAATAGTGCTTGTAGTGTTGGTGAGTTATCTCCTGAAAGCAGCAAACTTTGCAGGAAACAATTGGTGATGTGAAGAAAACATGGGATGACCTGAGCAGCTTGAACTACTGGGTGGTTAGAGATTATTACAGACTCGTCAATTCTGTAAATGCACTGGAGGCCCGGGTTCAAAAGCTTTCTGACAAAGAGGTTATTTTTTTGAAAATGCTAATTGTAGCCTCTCTTTCTAATTTGATCCTCATGACAACTTTTTATATTTTTTTAATCGTGATACTTCTCGTTTTCTTTCTCTTCCTTTTCTTCTTACTTTGATAGTTAGGTTTCAAAACTGTGGAATTTCGTCAAAGATTGAATCAAGGACAGACTCTAGCTGACATTGAAGCTGGTATGCTATCTAGTTCAGTAGTCCACTATTTTTCAATGTTTTAACCTTCAGAACATAACTTCGTACTCTTTCCTGATGTTTTTTTTATTGCCAGAGGCTTTTGCTGTTGTCCGTGAAGCTGCAAAAAGGAAGCTTGGAATGCGCCATTTTGATGTTCAGGTTTCTTATGGATAAAGTCTCAGACATTCATGAGTGGTTTATAAGATTTCCAAAATTACTTCTTTAGACATTTCTAATTTCAGATTATTGGTGGAGCTGTACTTCATGATGGATCTATAGCAGAGATGAAAACTGGGGAAGGGAAAACCTTAGTCTCTACTTTAGCTGCTTATCTCAATGCTTTGAGTGGTGAAGGTGTTCATGGTATGCAGTTTCAGTTGGTCATGCTAATATATATAGTTCTGAAAACCTTAGCTGAGCACGGCTCATGTTCGACAATTATATGAGTTTTCTATGATACACATTGCACTTCAAATTTTGTACTCTTATTGTACCCACTTGAACATAGATTCGATGAATAAATTGCTAATATCCTTGGATGCGTCATGGGCCTTGTTCAATTTGTACAATTGCTAAATGTGAATTATTGACACATACTTTCTGGTGTAGTGGTTACAGTAAATGATTACCTTGCTCGACGAGATGCTGAATGGATGGGTCGTGTGCATCGCTTCTTAGGTCTTTCGGTTGGACTAATCCAAGTAACTCTTCTTTTGCTTGCAAGTGCTGAAATGGTTTATGATTTACTCCAAAAAAGAGAAGGAAATATTTGAGATCTTATTTCAATTTTTTTATTTGGGGATTTCTTGCAAATTCATTTCTTAGAAGTGTTATTCTCTCTTATGTGCTTTTCTTAGCTCCCTTTGTTGCATTTATCAACTTCTCATGGTTGAACATCATGAATTAGTGCAACTCTGTCTGAAGTGCTTACATGAACATGCTTATTCTGCTGATATATCATATATGTTCTGCCCACTGGATAAGGTTATAGTGTTGAGTTCCATATAGAATTTTGTATGCTATGTATATGGATGATGGAATTGTATAATCTTTGAAGTATGATGAAAACATTGATTATAGGCACGCCTAGGTTAGCTCATCTTGCATCTAATATATTGAACTTATCTGGCAAAATCATACTATCTTCGTTTCATTCTGTTCAGACAGGGATGCCACCTAAGCAGAGAAGATCAAATTACAGATGTGACATTACTTACACCAACAATTCAGTAAGTTCATAGTACACACCTTTTGAAATATCAACAATAAGCTGTCTAAATGACTTACAGTCATTACATTAATAATTCTTGTAACCTTAACATGGGCCAGGAACTTGGATTTGATTATTTGCGAGACAATCTATGTGGAAGCAGTGAACAACTTGTGATGAGATGGTAATAGTTAGCTCCTTGTCTCACGATGTAAGAGATTGTAATTTGTTTTTCATATTCTCTAATTATTTTTTTATGCGCAGGCCAAAGCCTTTCCATTTTGCGATAGTAGATGAAGTCGATTCTGTTCTCATTGATGAAGGACGAAATCCTTTGTTGATAAGTGGTGAGGTAATTAGTGCTATGACCGATAGCCATTAAAGCCTTGATTACCCCTGACCCCATCCCGCCCAAAAAATAAAATTAAAAATTAAAATAAAAAATAAAGGGGAAGATGTAAGGCAAAATAAAGTTGAAGAAATAATTTGGCCCTAGCTTGTTTGGCTATTATTTTGATGATCGGCTATTATTTTGATGTTTGACTATTATTTTGTGAATCGCTTTTTCAATGTAGAGCACGATCTTTATTTAATTTTTCTTTCCAATCGTAATTACGAGCTGGTTTCTTTTACGGCTGATGCTTTTCATTATAGGCAAGTAAAGATGCTGCTCGGTATCCGGTTGCTGCCAGAGTAGCTGAGTTGCTTATTAGAGGGCTTGTGAGTCCTAATATTTTGGTCCCTTATATTTTCGTTTGAAATGTTCATTTCTTACATTTATCGTTATCCCCCATTTTTTTAACTGCTTGCAGCATTATACTGTGGAGCTCAAGGACAATTCAGTTGAGCTTACTGAGGAGGGGATAGTACTGGCTGAGATGGCTCTAGAAACAAATGACTTGTGGGATGAAAATGATCCTTGGGCTAGGTATTCCTTATTTGTCAGCCAGACTTTTTCTTTTCATTAATAAGCTACACTAGTCCTGTTGAGCTTCTTGGAATAATGACTTGTTCTTCATATAGTGAATGTCATAAGGCTATGTTAATATTTGTATGTTCCTTTCTTGGGTTCTGTTTCAGTGTATCATCTCAATGTTTGTTGCAAGAATTCCGATTTTTCAAATGTCAATTACCTCAGGTTTGTTTTGAATGCGTTGAAAGCCAAGGAATTCTACAGGCGTGACGTACAATACATTGTCCGCGATGGAAAGGCTCTTATAATCAATGAGGTGTGTGGCCCTTGATGATTTAACCAAAAATTAATCTCGTAATTTGAAACATTTAGCCTGAATTTAGTCTATTATTGCTGTATTCTGACGGGACTGCTGCACTGTTTCTTAATGCAAATTTATCTCTGTAGCTTGTTTTGGAACTTCATTAACATTTGTCTTTGCAGTTGACTGGCAGAGTAGAGGACAAAAGGCGATGGTCTGATGGCATCCATCAGGCTGTGGAGGCTAAAGAAGGGCTGAAGATTCAAGTTTAGTAGCTGTGTTTCTTCATAATGCACTACAGTATTATTTCCCCTGACAGTATGCAAGTTCTCAATGATTTTTCACTTCCTGTAATTCGTAGGCTGATTCTATTGTTGTGGCCCAAATAACTTACCAATCTCTGTTTAAGCTATATCCCAAGCTGTCAGGGATGACGGGGACAGCCAAAACTGAGGTGCTTGCTCGACTGTTCAGTGAATTTTAAGTAGCATTAATTTTTCTTTCTGAAATTAAACCTCTCTTGGCTTCTGTAGGAGAAGGAATTCTTGAAAATGTTTCAGGTGCCCGTCATTGAAGTCCCCACAAATATGCCGAACATTCGTCAGGATTTACCTATTCAGGCATTTGCAGTAAGAGAGCCAGTTATGGTGACCTTTTCTCATTGTTTCATTCGCCGTATCTTACCTTTCTAATAATTTTGAGATGTGTTTGGCTTAGACTGCTCGAGGAAAATGGAAATATGTTTGTTCAGAGATTGAAAATATGTTTAGGCTTGGGCGACCTGTCTTAGTTGGAACCACTAGGTAAGTCTTGTCGTGTTTTCTTCTCGGTAGCTTTATATTAAACCCACCATGTGGTGAAATTATTCTGAAATATTTTAAGTTGAATGTTGCTTTCTTGATTGCGGAAGTCATTGAGCAAATTACCGAGCAATTAATGTATCCAACTTGGTTTACTGCATAATAAATTTGCCTATGTGGTATAGTAAGCTAGTAATTGTTGATCCTAATTGAGATTACTTAAAGCAAATTCTTTATTGAAAATTAAACTAGATTTACTCGTTAGAAATGTGCAGTCATTTTTTCTAGGGCTCATCTTTTTTATTGTTTAATAAACCAGCAATTTATTATGGCCTGTAATTTTTGTTGCAGCGTTGAAAATTCTGAATACCTATCAGATTTGCTGAGTGAAAGAAATATTCCTCACAATGTCCTTAATGCACGCCCCAAGGTTCATAACTCTGAATATGTTGAGCAATCTTTGACATTCTTGATATCCTAATATGGTTATATATATAAATGTACGACTTAAAAAATACATATTTTCAGTATGCTGCTAGAGAAGCTGAAATTGTAGCCCAGGCAGGTCGAATCAATGCAATTACTTTATCAACAAATATGGCTGGTAGAGGCACTGACATTATCCTAGGAGGGAATCCAAAGGTATACCTTATTCTTATGGTATTAAGGTATATGATTGGACAGTAACATTTTTTAGAGTGGGCACAAGTGATTATAAGTTTTGTATACATTTTTTGATTATTTTTTTGTGTAGCTGTGTGAAGTAAAGTGTATAAAAAAATGTGGCATGCATCTTGAAAAAAATGTGACATATGCATCTTGTTATGGTAGATGCTTTCTAAACAAATTTTGGAAGAAACATTGCTTTCATCTCTAACTGAAGATGCTGCTGTCAATGAAATGGATGCTATGACAAGCTCAAGAAAGGTAATAACTGACTATACTATCAAAAAGTTGGGTAAACATGTAAATTTCATTATAAAGTTTGCCTGCAGGTCTTGTCTAAAGTGAATCTTGGACCATCATCATTAGGAGCCCTAGCTAAGGCTGCTCTTACATGTTAGTATTTGACTTCTAGATCTAAAGCATCCCATTTGTTTTTATCTTGCTTAATTAATATTTAAACTAAGTTCTTCCCATTTGTTAACTTGTGGTGCAGCAAAATACGTATGCAAACTGGAGGGTAAGAGCTGGTCTCTTGTTGAAGCAAGAAATATAGTTTCTGAGTCGATTGAAATGAGCCAGTCAACGCAAGCGGTAGAGTTGCAGATGCTGGCTGACGAGCAGACAGATGTTTATCCTCTTGGTGCAACCATAGCTCTCGCTTATCTGTCTGTACTGAAGGATTGCGAGGTTCACTGTTTTCAGGAAGGTTCGGTTGTCAAAAGGCTTGGAGGTCTTCATGTCATTGGAACTTCATTGCATGAGTCGAGGAGGATTGATAACCAGGTGATTCTTCTGTTTTAGTAGTCTAGAGCTGGAGTAAGCTCTACCATCTACCTGAAACTTTTCACTTCTGATAATTGAGCATAAATAAATTTTAACCATCAGCGTGATTCCTGACAATATTGCTGCGCATTTTTTAAGCTGACATATTTTTCAAAGGTAGGTGTCAGGGTGCTTGAATTTGTTTACCCTAGTAAGATACTGCCGCAAACTTTTTTCGTAGTTACTCCTAGTTGGACGAAAATAACTTCTCCTGGAATTTTTAAGGCTCCAAGTGATTTGCAGATAAGTTTACATTTGTTTCCAACATTCCTATATTTTCCTTTAATTCAAAACAATTTATATGAGAAATGCCACGGTAGTTGTCTACCAGTATTCCTTGGAGAATTTTGTGCACCCTCCGTCCGTTTATTTTTCTCTTCAATTCATCACCATCAGCATGAACCTGACACCTAGCGCTAGAGAGTGGCAAACGATCCGGGCTAAACGGTCCGGTTCGGGCGGAAAGCCTGTTTAGCCCGTTTACGGAAAACGGGCGGATACGGGCGGGTTGGGTGTCGAAAACGGGCGGTCCGGTTTTTTGCAAAGAAAAACGGGCGGATACGGGCTTTATCCGTATAACCCGTATTTATAATTAAATATTTTTAATTTATTTTTTATATAAATATATAGGCATATACAGGCCAAACGGACGGGTAAAACGGGCCAAACGGGTAAAACGAGCCAAATGGATGGGTAAAACGGGCCATACGATTACAGATAAAATGGGTTAAATGGGCGGATACGGGCTTCCGCCCGTCAAAAAAACGGTCCAGTCCGGATCGTACAAAAAATAAAACGGGCTGATGGGCTTTAGCCCGCCCGCCCGTATGCCGCACTCTAGTACGTAGTGCATGGTTGGGGTAAGTAGGTATTTCAGTTATACTTGTTTCTTCCCTTTTATTATTCTATTATTTTTATTTATTATTATTATTATTATTGTTTTTATTTATTTTTTAATTTGTATTTGTATTTGTATTTTATTTTATTTTTTATTTTTTTCGAGCTGAGAGTCTTCACAAAAACAATTTCTCTAGCCTGTTGTGTGGTGGGGGTATAATTGCGTACATCCTACCCTCATGCCTCACCAAACCCTGCATAAAGATGAGATTTACTGGGTATGTTTGATTTGCTTTGGATTTATAAGATAGGGTTTTAGTTTTTCGGCGGCGAAGACGTTGTAATATTAATCTTGTACAATTTTAGATTTTAGTATTTATAAAGTTTAAAATTTATAGCATTTAGTCTTTTGAGTTTATAAGATAAGGTTTTAGTTTTTCGACTGTGAAGGCACCGTAATATTAATCTAATTTGATTTATTTTAGGGTTTTTTTATTTATTTTAGGCTTTATATAGTTAATATATTAAACTGTGCTTGTTTTGGGGGTTTATATAATATTTCGATACCTATTTAGTAAAAACGTGCAGGTGGATGAGATGGTAATGAAAGGTAGTGGAAAAGTGCTGGGAGAGCTGATGGGAAGAGGGTTTGATTCCTAACAAATGCAAAAATTTTGCAAAAAAAAATATTATTTAATTCCTGGCCAGCAGATGTTGGACAATTCTGCTCGCTATGTATGACCACCCCTTATTTAGCTAAAGTAACAAAAATAGTCCAGCTACATGTCCAGCATGCTATGTCTAGCAATTGTTTGTCAAATTTATACGACATCATTTAACTCTTTTTGAGACAACAAATTCAACTGTATTAGATATATTTTATTCTGTGCAAGACCATTTGAAGTGGGTGTGTCGTCATCTTAAATTAATTTTTCATTTATGCGGAAAAATGAAAGTGTTATTAATATCACGGAATTGCTGAAGGCCAAGCCCTCCCTGTGGTTTGCTTTGACAGATTTGGAACCAAGCGATTAAATCGGGACCCGCACCTTCACCATCATTGTTCCAAAGGAATGTCCGGATGACTCTATCTAACTCAGCACAGGATGACGCTTGAAACATTGTAGTTTGCATTTGATAACACGGAGTGCACACAAGATCGATTTGCACAACACAACTCGGCCCGCCATGGTTACTTTGCGCGATCGCGATAAATTCACTCTATTTCGCATCTTAAGGAAGATACCCTCATAAGCATGTCGGGAGACTCTGGCATGCATGATAGGAACCCCCAAATAAGAGCCAAGGTTGGGCACACTTCTAATCCCGAGGACATTCTCAATGTCTGTAGCCGTTCGGTGGTTGATATTCGAAGAAAACCACATGACCGACTTGTTCTCATTGATAGCCTGTCCCAAGGCCGAAGAGAAGATCCTCATAATCTCTTTGCTGACACTATCTTGGTTTGGAGAAGCTTCTGCTAACAAATGAAGATCATCGGCAAATATTAGATGAGTTAGATGAAAACGACGTTTGAAGGAGAGGGGTTTCCAGGGGCCCCTTTCCACCGCAAGATAAATCAAATGCGACAAACGTTCCATACACATAACAAAGAAGTAAGGAGAAATAGGGTCTCCCTGGCGTACCCCTTTGGACGGGGTGAAGGATGGACCACGCAGACCATCCCATATGACTTGCATAGAGCTAGAATGCATGGAGGACAAGACTACATTTATGAGATTTGTAGGAATGCTTGTTTCCCGCATAGTATCTTTTATGAACGACCATTCAATTCTACCGAAGGATTTTGTAAGATCAACTTTGATTGCCATGTAACATTTCGTCTTTTGCAGAAATGCATGGTATGTATGGCTTATTGGGCAGTCACTATGTTCTTTATAATGCTGTGACCCTGAATGAAGCTCGATTGATTCGGAGCTATGAGTATAGGCATAACCATTTTTAACCTGTTAGCAATGATTGTTGTGACCACCTTTTGCACAAATATTAATCAAGCTAATAGGTCTAAAATGATCAAAACTCTCCGGTTGGGATTGTTTTGAAAGCAGGGATATCATTCCTTTGTTCGCTTGATGCAGTACTGTTCCATCGACAAAGACCTGTTGGTTTGGTAAAAACCAGCAGAGAAGCCATCCGGTTCAGCCGCTTTATTCGAATCCATGTCGAAGAGGGCTTTTTTAATCTCGTCCATATGAATCTGCGCCGCAAGAAATTCCCTGTGAGAATGAGACAGTATTGGGAAACGATCCTACATTGGAAACGTCAGTAGTGGAGTAGGCGATGAAGGAGTGACCGAACCAAATTAATTAGCAAAGTATAAAGTAAATTCGGATACTAGTGTGGTGCGGTCCGAACACCAGCTACCATCCGCAAGCCGTAACTTTTTTGATGTGAGTCTACTACGTTTAGGCCGATGCAAGGCAAGGAAGTAGCTCGAGTTCCGGTCACCCATAGTTATCCAATTGCACTGTAAAGTTTGGCGCTTGAGTAATTCTTCGTGAGTTAAATTTTGCTCCAGATCCCTCCGTAACTGAGATTCCAGATTCCTCAGATAGGCGGTGGGTTGTCTGGCTATGCATATCTGTAGGCCCGTTAGACGATTTGAGAGGTGGCATTTCTGCCTATAAATGTTGCCAAAATGATTGACTTTCCAGTCCGCCAGTCGGGCACGCAGAAAAACAAGAGCATCCAAGAAAGGTAATGTGTGGTTCCAATTCTCTACAAACCATCCTGACCAGCTATCGTGAGCTTCCCAGGCTCGATAATAGTGAAAAGGTCTTTCCGGTCGAGAGGATGGATCCTGTATAATAAGACAAACACATTGGGGTGAGTGATCAGAGGATACTCTTGATAAGTGTTTAACCATACTATCCGGATACAGAGTTATGAGCTCTTCGCTAGCGAGTGCCCAGTCGATCCGTTCATAGCACCTTCCTCGAGCCCAAGTGAAACGAGAACCCGAGAAGCCAAGAGGTACAAGGTCCGATTGATCCACCCATTTGTTAAAATGAGCACAACCGTTAGTGGGTCTTCCTCCAATCTTGTCCTACCTATTAAGGAATGCATTTAAATCGCCCACCACTAACCAAGGTGTAGAGGATGAATCTGCAATAGAAGAGAGTTTATGCCATGATGATTTGCGGATACGGGGGTTTGGTGAACCGTAAACCGCAGTCAAAAGAGTAGACAAGGCGTTATTATAAAGTACTCGCATATGAATAAATTGCCAATCATATGATAAGATAGAAACTTGAAGGATATCCTTACATATGATCCATATACCCCCGGAAAAACCCTGGGCCTCGATTCGGAAAGAGTTGTCAAAACCATGTCCAATCTTCCGAATCAGTAGGTCAGCCGCAGACTCATTAATCCGGGGTTCTACAAGTATTAGCATGCTAGGAGATTGAGAAAGAATAATGTCATATAAAGTGGCAAGAGTAGTGATATTCCGTATTCCTTGCACATTCCATGCAATGATTTTAAAATCCATTAAAATAATGATTATAGATGAATGTGAAAACTCCTAGGTGGTTTGATCGGGTGGTTTAGCCACCCAATCCATACCGGGAGAACTACCCGGTTCATCCAACATGGCCTCCCGTTTTGGAGGATCCGGTGGATCAACATGTGGCATTAGCTCCATACCACTTGGACCGCCAAAGGCTGAATCACCAGCCCAACTCGACCCACATGGAACGTGATTATGTTCGGATTCTTGGTTTGGGCATCTACCTGATGCTTGACCGTGGCGCTTGATCCTTGACCTGCGAAATTGGATGTTAGTGGATGTGGTTTGGTAATTGAAATATGTTTATCGTCAATGGTACAGCCGCGGGAGAGCTTGAAAATCCTTGATTTCCTGATGAGGATGCAGTTGTGGAAAGCTGGTGTGAAGCTTTTTTGGCATTGATGGGCTCCTTTTGGTTTGGGCCAGACATATGTTTCCCTTTCCCCTCGGCAATAGTGGATTGGGGCCCCGTCATTGCCTTTGGAGCTTTTTGAGCACGGCCTCGTGCTGCTAGCAGTACAACGGGTTGGGCCATTTCCTTTTTCTCTGGTTCCTAAAGCTCTGAGAGGGCCACAAACTTCGACTTGAATTGGTAGGAAAAAGGAGTAGACATTTGGGTCCCTTCTTTAATTGGTCTCCTACCCCTTTTCGGGGCTAGCATTCATGGGCCGGGGCAGGAAATATCTTCTAATTTTGGAACCTGCAAGTGAGAAGGTAACTCATTAGTGGGCATGTTCCCTAAATTGGGCTGCATGGTAGATATAATGGGCGTAGAATTTGTAGTCGGAGGTGGGTTTTCCAGCATTGGAGCAGCATGTGGGACGCCAGAGGGAACAGATGACCGGACAGACTGCTGCACAGACTGTGTTCCCTGCAGGCAGTGGGAAGTTTCAACGGTCATTACTTCTGGGGGTCCTTTCGTCATTTGACCGGTAGAGGGCGTCGTTTCTCCGGCAGGAGACGCCTGAAACTTGCATTTCTCTGATGAGTGGACGAATCGAGCACAACTGAAGCAAATTTCGTGCAGATCCTCGTACTGCTCCGGGAATAGTTTACCGTCCACCGCTATAGCACGGGCCAGAGGCTTACGCAGATCCAGGCGCACGGCAAGCCGAGTGAACGATTCGCGTTCCTCTATCAGAGTATGGGCATCTGCCTTCAGATAGACACCAATGGATTTAGCGATCTCGCAGAGCATATCTGCGTGGAAATAGTGCAGTGGTAACCCGGGGATTCTCACCCATGTCGCAACGTCATCAATGTGGTCGGCCCAGGTGCCCAAGTGTTGGTGCCAGGGAAAAACACGGAGGTAATGGTTCGTCACCATGTGCGGACCTTCAAACAGGGCACGATTATAATCTGAAACATTGGCACAGTGCAGGAGACAGAAGCCACGATCTATGTCGACGAGCATGATTTCCCCTTTTGGCTTCCAATATTGGTTTAAACTTTTGAGAAGCGCTTGATATCCTAAATATCTCTCCAGGGGGCGAATAATCAAGGTGTTGACCATGATTTCATCTATCTGAAGGTGTATCGATTCAGTGAACGTTACAGTCCCGCCATAACTGTTGGATGAATGTTCAACATCGTTCGGGCCGATTACTATAGGCTTGCGCCAGGAGATTGTTCCCTTCTCAAAAAACGATTTGAAGGAAGGGGGCTCGCCAATAGCTTGCACCAGGCGAGGGGAAGGCACCGCCGTAGATGGGTCACCGACGGAGTGCCCTTCCATACCAGAAGAAACATTCCCTACCTGGGAAGGAAAAATCCGAGACTTTAATTTTGAATTAGCCACTCCTTCATCAAGAGGAGGGAAGTCACTAGAGGAACCCATAACCACATCCTCCATTTGTGAGCAAGGAATTGATAGCACAAGAAGCAGCAGACAGAATCGATAGCAAGGCAAAGGTTAAGCCGATTTGAAATTCTAGAAAGCGGTGAGAGAAAAATCATAGAGAGAGCCTCCTAACACGATTTCGCCGCGCCTCAAAACGGGCATCTTCAATTTTTTTCGTTGCCAAGTCACGATACCCACATGTCCGCGTCGAATCGCAACAATTTACACTCAACTCTTCGTCAATAAACCCTTAATTTACCCGAAAATTTTCTGCTCCAGAATGGTTAGGACCAGATTAATGAGATAGGTTCAGGATAGTTAATCTTGTCCGTCCAATTTAATCCAATAGCCAGGAGTGTTTTACATCCGATCATCCAATTTTAATTCAATGTTCAAAATGGTCATCCTGGACCTATTCCATTAATCTGTTTCTATTTCTAAACTAGAAAAAAATTGTAAATTATCCCGAACAAAAAAACCCGAACAATTTCCTCAAATTCCGTGCTGCCTCCGAATTTTTTTTGGTGCCGAATCTATGGTATCGAATTTTGCCTTATAGAT
>JAOYMZ010045190.1:0-14706 GCA_025802335.1 Pinguicula primuliflora | reverse complement strand
GCTACAGCACGTGCACCATCCCATATAGTCCAACGTTTCGAGGACCCAATCGCAGCAGTTGACTACCGTGCACAGGTCCTAACTAAAAAATCAAAAGAACGACGTTCAGTTTGGATGGAGGAAGAAGATGGGTGTCGAAAGTTATATAGGAATTTTACTCGCTCCCGGAGCGAGTATTTCTGAAAATTTACTCACTCTGGGAGCGAGTAAAACGTCACGATCGTTGACTCCGTTTTACTCGCTCCCGGAGCGAGTAAATTTTAAAATTTACTCGCTCCGGGAGCGAGTAAATGTCCTAATTACCTGGTTTATCCAGGTAATTATTTACTCGCTCCCGGAGCGAGTAAAACCTCTTACTCGGTCCGGGAGCGAGTAAGAGGGCATTTTTAAATGTCAGCGTTTCTGACAGGGCATTCTTGAAAATTTTCCCCAATTATCCGGTCTTTTGGCTGAGCCCTTTTGTAAAGATAATTGTACCATGTACATTGATGAAAAATATAACAAAAAGGAAGAAAAAGAAGGATAAAAAATCCTCCCGTGGGGTAGGTTTTTTTTTCTTTCCAAATCACGTAAATTTTGCGTCTTACTCATACTAATATACAATCATACAACTCTTTTATGGTATCGGAGCTAGGGTTCTTATCCCTAAACCACTCGTCATTTACCGTCTAAAAGCCCCTCAGGCCGAAAGAATCGGATCGATGAGAGAAGGAGAGGCCGTTGCGTTCACGGAGGTCACGAAGGCACTCTCACAATAGTTAGACACTATTATGGAACAACAACACACATGACCATCATCTTCCGATGTGAATCAGCCTGATGTGTGGATTGAAGTCAAATTGGATAACACCAATTACGTTCTATGGGTGCAACTAATGGAAGTCGCAGTTGGAGGAAGGGATCGATATGAATTCTTGACGAACAAGCTGCCGGTAGAACGAGATCCGACATACAAGTCTTGGAGGAAAAAGGATCTCCAAGTTTTTTCATGGCTAAAAAACAATATGGATCGAAGTATTGTTCGGGAATACATCCACTTCCCTACATCTGAGAGTTTGTGGCGCACTCTTGACCAGAGAAGACAGTTTGCAGATTTTCGATTTAAAAACAAAAGCAGGCCGCTTGTCGCAAAATCGAAGTAGTATCGAAGAATACTATAGCAAGTCAAATAGCCTATGAATGGAAATTGATAGGAGAATGCATAATCCGATGAAGTTTGAAGAAGACATCTTGAAATATAATGAACTACAGTCCGAAGGCCGGCTATTCGCTTTTCTGTCTAAATTCAACAGAATTTTTGATCCCATAGTCCGAGACATCCGGAAAGCAAAACCTCTATCAGGAGTGGACGAAGCTTACGCGATCCTCCAATTTGAAACTACGTGCCGGGAAATACTAAATCCGGCTAACAACCCGGTGACCCATCAGAATGCAGACTTAGCCTCGGGCCTGTCAGCACAAACCACAGCCCATTCATCATCTGGGCTTATTTCTGTGACCCACTTGGAGACTGTGCTCCACGGCCCAACAATAGAAACTAGAGGAGCCCATTTTAGTGGGTCGAGTGGTGCCCGACCCGAAAACACCAACCCAACGACCCAGAATCGATCTAGATACCCAGATTCAACTCGAACTCGACCCGAATACACGACCCAATTACTCAGAATCGCCGGTATCCGAATCGTCGCCCTGAGCCCAGCAACGTTAGATGGGGCGGGATCCACCACTGTTTCGTCATTCCGACTAACATGTGACTATTGCGGAAAATTAGGTCATATTCAGAAAGAATGTTACCATAGCGTTGGTTATCCGACGAACCACCTAGCAAATTGTAGATATTCCGGCCAGAATCGAGGGACAGTTGTCGTCGATGAAGGAGTCGACCAGGAGGACGACTAAGAGCGTGGCTTCGCAGCACTGGGAGTTCGGAGGCGACAGCCCACTCCGTAGTTTGTAAATTCTGGTGCCAGCAATAGCTATTTCGTTGAGATAGATGGGAATCAAGAGGTGGAACAGAGCAATTGCCTCGTCGCGAGAGAAAAAAGAGTAGATGGAAGTTGCGGAAATGAGACACGTGGCCGACAGACAGGTATATCAGTGAGGGGGGTGAAATTACCCCCTTGCCTGTCTCCCTTTATTGCTGCCTAATATTTTCCGAAAGAGTGTTTTGGGGATGATGAAAATTCTAATTTTGGGGTTATAAATTCATATGCTAATAGTTCAAGGGTGGATATTTGATTTTTGGGCAACTGATACAGTGACGTTTGATGTTAATGATTTTTGTGGCCCACAGGGTCACCGGAAGCGGAGTATTCAGACAACTAATGGCGAATTACTACCTGTTGAGGGCGCTGGGATAATTGAGATCACACAACGTCTCAAATTATTCAATTGATTATGTGTCAGCTTTGTCTCATAAATTACTATCCATTAGCCATGTTACGAAAGAGCTAAATTGTGCAGTCCTAATGTACCCTACATTTTGTGTGTTGTAGGATATTCGAACAAAGAAGATCATTGGAAATGGTACTGAACGGGCTGGACTGTACTACGTGGATGAAGTCTCACCTTCTGCAAAATCCCTGTCTGCTCGTAGTCTTGCATCCCAGAAAAGTTGGTTGTGACACCAACACTTAGGTCATCCCTCCAATAACTATCTCAAGAAACTGTTTCCTCATTTATCTGGTTTTCCTATATCATGTTATTCGTGCCTACGGGCTAAGGCCCATCGGGCTTCCTTTCCTCCTAACTTATCACGTACTGATAACCCCTTTTCTATTATTCATTCTGATGTTTAGGGACCTACCCTAGTTGTTGGGGGTAGTGGATTGAGATATTTTATCTTGTTTATTGATGACTGCGCTCGCATTAGCTGGATATATTTTTTGAAAAATAAATCTGAAGTTGTTGCAAAGTTTATTCAGTTTTATCAAATAATTACCACCCAGTTTGAAGTGCCTATTAAAGTTCTCCGCTCAGATAATGGGGGGGGGAGTTTGTGAACTATGACATGTCTATGTTTTGCTCTGACAAAGGGTTGATTCACCAAACCACTTGTCCATATAGTCCAAAACAGAATGGTGTGGCTGGAAGGAAGAATCGTTTTTTTACTTGAAATTACTCGAGCAATTATGTTGGAATCAAAGGTACCACCACAGTTTTGGCCTGAAGCCGTTGCCATCGTCACTTATCTGACGAACCGTCTACCAATTAAGATACTAAATCTGGCCACACCCCTCCAGGTCTTATCCTCTCACATGAGAGTCCTTCTGTATCTCACCTTACCTTCGTGAGTGTTTGGGTGTTCCGTCTTTGTTCACATACCAAAGGTGAACCGTACGAAGTTTGATCCCTGCTCTTTGAAGTGTGTCTTTGTTGGCTATGGAGTACATCATAAGGGCTATCGATTGTATGATTCTGAATCCAGAAGGTTGTTTACTACTGTCCATTGTGACTTTGTTGAAGATGAGTTCTATTTCTGTCGTTATCCAGTATCTAGTGGTCAGGGAGAGACCGTGAGTGACCCACTAGACTGGATCAACTTACCATCCATCAGACCCGAGCCTCAGAAAGAGCTAGTCCCAGAAAGAGCTACCCCTCCTATCTCCGAGCCACCACAGGTCTCACCCACAGCCTCATTGTCACTCTCTGTACTACAGTCTGGAGGTCTCGTGGTATCATTGACACCACCTTCTTTGAATATCCAGGTAAGCAATCTTGTTGAGCCTTTACTTACTGAGCCTTTACTTAAGGAGTGTGTATTTGCTGAGCCTGCAGGTGTCCCACCGACCCGTGTGCTACCTAAGAGGTCTACCAGAGGCATAACACCTCGATGATATGTTGCTGATCATGTTCCTGGCTCGAAGAGATACCCTGTGGCAAACTTATTCAGGGGGAGAGTGTCATCGTCGACTAAAGCATTTACTATGGCTTTGTATCTGGAGAAGACCCCAGAAGTGTGGAGGAAGTGTTAAGTATTCCTGAGTGGCGGAGAGCAATGGAGGAAGAGATGGGGGCCTTAGAGAAAAATAATACATGGGATAAATGTCAGCTACCTGCGGGGAAACGTCCAGTTGGGTGCAGGTGGATCTACACGATCAAAAGGAATGCTGATGGGACAGTGGAGAGATTCAAAGCACAACTGGTGGTAAAAGGATATACCCAGACTTATGGGATAAGCTATTCTGAGACTTTTTCTCCTGTGGCTAAAATAGATACTATTCGTGCATTATTTTCTATTGCAGCTAACAAGGACTGGCCACTACACCAGTTTGATGTTAAGAATGTGTTTCTTCATAGACATCTGTAAGAGGAAGTGTATATGGAGAGTCCAACTAGCTTCTCGGTACAGTTTCGACCTAATGAGGGATGCAGACTGAGAAAAGCCCTATATGGATTGAAACAATCTCTCCGGGCTTGGTTTGGATGCTTCACCATGGCAATGAAGCATTATGGATACTATTAGAGCAACTCTGATCATACACTATTCTTGAAAAGACGACCGCAAGAAATGACTTGTCTCATTATATATGTCGATGATATAGTAATAGCTGGAGATTATGAGGAAGAAATTGGAGCCCTGAAGGCTAGTCTGTTTAAAGAATTTGAGGTGAAGGACTTGGGAGCACTGAAATATTTTCTGGGAATTGACATACTTCGATCTAGAGGAGGAATCTACATTTGTAAGCGAAAGTATATCTTGGACTTGTTGGCTGAAATAGGTCTCATAGAGTGCAAGCCAACAGATTCACCCATGTTACCCAACCATGGCCTCAAGATTGTGGACAGGGCCGAACTCGTGGGACAAAGGCAATATCAACATCTTGTGGGGAAACTGATATACCTGTCACACACCAGACCTGATATCGCATATGTTGTGGGTATTTTGAGTCATTTTATGCATCGACCTCAGAAAGATGATTGGGAGGAAGCACTTAGGATTGTTCGATATTTAATGGGCACCACAGACACTTGTGTAATATTCAAGAAGAATGGTCACTTGATGATGGAAGCATACACTGATACTGATTGGGCCGAGAATCCATTGGATCGTTAATCTACTTTTGGGTATTTCACATTCGTAGTTGGAAACCTAATTACATAGAAGAGTAAGAAACAGAAGGTGGTGGCCTTATCGAGTGCTGAGGTAGAATTTTGTGGCATAGCAAGAGGAGTGACAAAAATCTTATGATTGAAGAAACGGATGACCGAATTGGGCTTTCCGCCAGACAGATCATACCCCTTGAAGTGTGATAATAGAGTTGCTATTCAGATCTCTGAAAATTCGTTACAGCACGATAGGACGAAGCATGTGGAAGTTGAAGGACATTTCATTAAGGAAAAATTGGAAGATGGGGTTATTACGGTTCCCTGTATGCAATCTAAAGATCAGTTGGCATACATTTTGACGAAAGCAGTTGCTCGACGATCCTTTCATGAGATTATAAACAAGTTGCGTGTTGGACCCTCCAACATCCAACTTGAGGGAGAGTGTTGGAAAGAATCGAATAAAAAGGAAAGGAGAGATTTGTGCTCATCACAAATCTCTCCATATCTCCCGGAATTTGATGTACCAAAATTCCGAAACTTACCATATCATCTCTTGTCTATATATTGTACCATGTACACAGATGAAAAATATAACAAAAAGGAAGAAAAAGAAGGATCATGGATCCTCCCGTGGAGTAGGATTTTTCCCGAACTACGTAAATCTTGCATCTTACTCATACCAATATACAATCATACATCTCTTTTACTTGTGCTCATCGAAAAGCATATATATGTTCTTCCTAAGAAGCTCCAAGATTGTTCTTATTTGAGAGACATACTCCAAATCTTGTTGCTTTACATCCTCATATGCTTCAATTCTTTCTTCGTCCGGCAACGAAGTGGACATCATTTTGGAGGAGACGACAACCTTATTTGCGAACACCAGCATTGAAATTTCGCACAGGACCAACTAATTGATAAATTAATTCTTTTTATGTAGATAGCTGACAAACCAGTTTCAACATAAACCGACCTAGTATTTGATCTTGACCGTCGGATTAGATTTTAATTGGAGGTAAGAGTCAGGATTGTAAATCAGCTATATGGAGTTAATATATCATCCTCCCAACTGGACATATTTGCGGAGATACTTCACTACTCGACAGGGACACTTTCATTCTTCTATTTAGGCCTACCAGCTGGTGATAATCCATGAAGGACCAAGGTGTGGAAACACCTTTTGGATAGCATGAAAAACAGGCTATCTAACTGGGAAAATCGCTATCTCTCTTTCGAAGGTCGAATAACTCTTATTAAGTCTATCCTAACCAGTCTCACTGTGTACTTCATGTCTATTTCTAAGATTCCTAAGCAGGTCCTCAAGGAAATGAAGCAGTGGATTTCTGTGGCGGAAGACTGGAGATCACCCACGTCTGATACGCTGGATCAAATGGGAATACTTATGAATATGCCAATATATGAAGGACGGTGGATTGGGAATCAGAGATTTGGGTGCCATGAACGCAACACTTCTCACTAAATGGCTTTGGCGTCTCAGGACTGAAGAACATAGTTTATGGAGAACATTGGTGCAAGACAAGTACATCGGCCGAGAAGACTCCCTAGCTGACTACAGCCTGATCTCTTTACCAGACCACATCTCTCATGTTTGGAAAGAAATATATAATATTTCTACTAATCGCGTTATGTTTGCAGATCATATAAATATACAGGTTTACTCAGGAATGTCAGTCCTCTTCTGGCATTTGACCTGGATGGGAGAAGGTGTCGTAGCCATGCTCTATAGTTATCTCTACAAACTATCAGTACAACGCAATGCTAAGTCGTAGAATTATATCGAGTTGAAGAAGGGAAAATAAACTGGACGATTCACTTCAGGAGAACCTTAGAGAATGGGAGCAAATGAAATTGGATGATATGTTGCTGTTACTCGAAGAATGGAAGCTGGATCAATCAAGACAAGACCGGTTCAGGTGGAAAGCAGGTCCCTCTGGTTCTTTTACCACTTCATCTGCATATAAAATACCAAGAAATATGGAAGCTAGCAAAAATCAACACATGTCTCGGCCAATCCTTAACGAATCCGAGGGCAAGATCGCACCTAGGTGAATTCAGATGTTTAGATAGAGATTGCTCACTGGAAGAATACAAACGATGGGTATTCTTCAAAAGAGAGGGCTGGCGATAGACGATAATATCAGTTTATGTGTTTGGTGCGGACTCACAACTGAACACTTACTACACCTTTTCTTCAAATGCCCTCACGCTAAAGACACTTGGGAGGGGATATACAGTTGGTTCGGCCTTTCACCAGAAATTAACTGGGCACGAATATGGACAACTTTATCAGCACCAAACGATCACTTTCAATGGCATAAGCATCTGGTGAAAGGTAAAGAACGACGAGAGACTTGGAAAATAATTTGGCAAGCTACCATTTGGCAAATCTGGACAGAGAAAAACTAGGTGCAATTTTATTCAGAAGGTGTTGAAGAAGTTGAAGGTTTTTTTTTGATACGAAAAGGATTCCATTAGAATAAAAAGTTGCTTACAAATTACTCGACTATATACAGGGGATTCATATAATCTCCCTCTAGACTACGAATGCTCAAGGTGGTCTAAATGCATACTCTAAGCCAGATGTAAGCCAAAGATGCAACAGCCAGTCTGATAAGGTCAACCAGCTGGTCCTTATACCCTGCGCATCAATCCAGAATCATACCGAATGTTTAATGGTTTCTTCCACGTCCGTTACACCCTCACTATCGAATCTTATCCCATTCCTTTGAAGAAGTTGAAGGTAACATAGGGCATGGTCATGGATTCAACCACGAGGACTAACACCAATAGGAAGCTCCGTTACCGATTGGTTTTCTCTTCCAACAACCTTATTCGGATACCAATTTGATTATAGACCTCCATGGGGACATCATAACTAAACATGATAGGAATTCATGTAGCTGGCCAGTAGATTACATCGGATGTAGTTTGGATTTACCTGACTTGTACAGATTGCGATCTGGTGCAAGACTCTTTTGTATATACGTTTTTGTTTTTGAATACTGAAGAAAATAAAGAATACGATAGTTTACGTGGTTCGGGGGAATCCCTACTCCACGGAAGGACTGGATCCTTCGATATTGTATTTCTCCTTTTTTCTTGTATCCTTACAATGTACAGAGCTCCTCTTTATATAGAGGGTACAAAGAATCATCAAATATAAGGTAACTCCCGGGATTATGGAAAATCTAATCCCGGGAGATAATTGGGGAAGATTTGGTCAATCTTCCCCTAATCTCTCCAACTAACAGACGCACTTAAGTCTTGGCATACCGGTAATTTTCCTATGCAGGACCTTATAAACCGGACCCAAAGCCTTACAAGTCGGACGTTGTTTCTGTCCGTCCGATCTACCAGCAAGGGACAGGATGCGACTTGCACTTAAGTGTGGGGACGTGCGGGTCATGGGCCAGGTTGAAACCCGGTTCGCCGAAATCAATGTTATTATTGTGCAGCAAATCAATGGTGGAGATCAATGTTGCCATTGTGCAGCAAATCAATGGTGGAGATCTTTACATAGTTAATCTGCATCAGCACACCGAAAGTCCGCCGCCGCCAGCTGTGGTCACCACCAGGCTATTTCTGGCATCCAAAGTAGGCAGAAATGTCGATGCCGGTAATTTCACGAGCTTCGCCGAAATCAGCCGCCGGTTCGGCACCACGTGATATCTGAAACTGAATAAGTAACCGTATCCACCGTCTCAGAAAATTGTTGTCTTCGAGAGCAAAAATCGTCATCGCTCTCAAATCCGAGAGCTCAACGTTTTTCACGCGCAGAGCGAGGGAGACCGCAGTGTAACCGATGGGCTGGAGTCGGAAAATTACATCCTTCAACATCAGTCGTGTAATGGAATCGAACGACGGATCGGGTCGCAACCTGGCCTGTGACCCGCGCGTCCCCAAATTTAAGTGAAGATTGCATCCTGTCCGTTGCTAGTAGATCGGACGGACAGAAACAACGTCCGGCTTGTAAGGCTTTGGGTCCGGTTTATAAGGTCCTGCACAGGAAAATTTCTCATCTAACCCCTCCCCTTCCTCCACATTTTCCAAGGTACCATCTCCACTCCTAGCACTACACCAACTACGCTTTCATATTATATTTGTACACATTAAATATATAACGTATACATAACCCTAAAACTATAAATAATATTACATATAAAATTAAAAACTCTACGGTATATAAGAACTAAATATTATGAACTTGAAACTCATATAAATCGTAAAAATGTATACATAATACAAATTTAAAATTTTTAGAATTAATATTACGGCGACTTCGTCGCCGTTAAAATATAAAACCCTATCCTATAAATCATTAGGGTTAAATGTTATGAAACGTAAACTCCTATAAACCGTAAAAAACCCTAAGCCCTAAAACCCTAAACCATAAATCCTAAAAATCTAAAATTCTATCCTATAAATCCTTAGGGTTAAATGTTATGAAACGTAAACTCCTATAAACCGTAAAAAATGTATGCATCTAACAAATGTGGATTTTTCATAATTAATATTACGACAGCAAATCTAAAACCCGATCCTATAAACCTCATGGCTAAATGCAATAAATCTAAGGCTAAATGCAATAAACCCTAAGGCTGAATGCAACAAATACTACGGCTAAATACAATAAACTTAAGGTTAAATGCAATAATCTTGAAAATAATTAATTATAAATTGTACAAACTAAGAACATTAAATAACTTGAATTTATTTATTTCATATAAAAAATTGGAAATGACAAATGAGCTCACGTGACTTGTGAAAAGTCGTGAACAAGTCGCAGACCCACGTAGTGGGATTTATCATTTCCGCAAATATACAACCAAAAGTACCGCTGCATTATTATCAACAAGAAATTAGATTAGAGGGTGGATCGATGCACCTAATGAGCCAATATGCCGGATGGACCCAACCAATGACTCATGAGATTATATTTGTGGATCCATCGGTTGATACACATGGTCTAATAGGAGTATATTAATTTGGAATCTGATAGTGATGATGACAGTCAACATATGTAGGTGAAGATATTTGGATTCTGAAATACTGGGCATTTTGAATTCCGAAATTTCAAATTCCGAAATTTCAAATTGTAATACGGAACGGATCGGGATGACGATTTGTCTTCCGAAATAATTTCGGAACGAATTCCGAATATCCACCCCTAAACATATGCGTACAATCCCATTACGTCTTCTGGTGGATAAGCCGAAAACATAATGAGTGTGCATGTCCTGTGGCATCCTGATGCATCTTTATTATTGGGTGATTCAATTTGTATCCTCTAGTATTGAGCAGCAAATATTACGAGAGCAAAAATTACAGTGGGTTCAGGGGTATTGTATTTTTAGGTAGGTAAATGGGAGAAATATTTCCGTTCTTCTTAAGTATCCAACAGTTTTTACACTCCCGACTAATTAAGGGGGCCTGCACCTAGCCCAAAGTCTCCTATGAATTAGGTCTGTCAAGCACTTTTGCTAGAGCTTGAACTCGAGACATCTTACTTAGAAGTTCACCTAATTGCCACCATATCAAACTGCCTTAATTAAAGGGTATTGTATTTAACTATGTTGGTAGGATTTATTACATGTTATCAAGAAAAAAAATCTTTAAAAAAAAACTACAACTTTAATTTTGCAAAAGGGAAAGGTGTATCTGGGTTGAATAAGAATTTGAGTCCAGTTTCAAGAAATGTTACATTGGCTCTTTTTTTTTTAATAAGTAATGTTACATTGACTTCAACGAAGGCTGAGACCTTTCGCGGATTCTCCCCTCTTGCAGTTGGAGGGTTTAGCTTGTTTTTGATCATTCGATCTTCATCGTATAAATCCTCCAAAGTTTGAAACTTTGTAAAGCTGCCACGATTAGCCAATCAACCATCATATTTCTGCTGCGATGAGGCGCAATTTTTCTCTTCTCGTCTCACGGGCACTCTACCGCTTGCCCAGAGAATCAATCCAAACCCCGTTGCAGAATCCTAATTTCTTCCGTAATTTATCAGCCTCAGCAAAAGAATCGAAGTTCACTCCGTCTGAACGAGTATTGGAGATTGTTGATGAAATTGTTGGTCTCACGTTGAATGAAGTCGCGGATTTGACTGAACTTTTGATAAAGAAAAAAGGAATCAAGGAAATGCCAATGATGACGCTTGGAATGGGTTTTGCTCCGGGAATGACAGGGTCGAAGGGGAGGGGTGGAGATGCTGCAGCGAAGGAAGAAGAGAAGAAGGAGAAGACGGCATTTGATTTGAAGCTTGAGGGAGGGTTTGATTCATCTGTCAAGATTAAGATTATTAAGGAAGTACGTGTAGTAACTGATCTGGGTTTGAAAGAGGCAAAAGATCTGGTAGAGAAAGCGCCAACTTTGTTGAAGAAGGGGGTGACAAAAGAGGAGGCTGAGAAGATCATTGAAAAGCTGAAAGCTGTTGGGGCTAAAGTAATCATGGAGTGACTGAGGTAAACTGGCTGATCCTTATTGTTCTGGGAATCTCACCTGAGATGCAGATTAGATTATTGTGTGTATATATTGATTACAGATGTCTTACTGATAAGTTGGAAAAAAAAATTATGTTAATTTTAGATGGTTAACTATTCTCTGTCTTAAAACTAGTATTCAAGAAAGTGTAATCCCCCTTGGCCCCAGCCCTAGGCCACCGCCTAGCCCTTAGGCGCCACTAGGCGGCATTCGAGCAGGGCAAAGAGCAATCTCTCAGGGCTTAGGCCACACCTACGCAGGCTAGGCAAGCAATTTCTCTAACAGAGCTTAAAACTTTTTTGGAGTGCTCTCAGATCATCATCGTCATTATGTCTGTGCTGTTTTACAAGTTCTGGTTATTACGTATATTTGATGGCATAGTAGTTAAACCTACTTGTCAGTTACTTAAGTGGATTGCTGAATTGCATTTCTGCATTTAGAATTTGTTCCGTCTCTGATTCTTGTTTAAAAACTGGTCTCAATATGTTTTGAATTGTGATATACTTTCCTTCATAAGTCAAAAATTGACATGATGCTTCTTGTCATCTTGTGTAAGGACTAAGGAGCATTGGTTGCGCTCACTTAGTCTTGGATAGTGGCACAGCCTTTCCGTATGTCTTTTCCATTTTCATGTTTCCAGACTTGTTCTGGCATGTAACAAGTTTACCAAGCTCTAAGTTGATTGTATAGTGAGCATTCTAAACATGAGAATGCAAGTATCTTCTTGGATCATAGAGTGGCCAAGATTAGGGAGTGGAGGGAACGGGGGAGTACAATGAGAAAAGCACTGTATAGTATACAGTGCCTAAGTAGCACTATGGGATTGGTGCGGCGGGTGAGCCAGTGTTTAACACTTTTGCACGGGCCCACTGATAGACCAATCCCGCAGTGCCACGAGTGCACTGCACACTATACAGTGAGCCTCTTCCGAGTGGAGGCTAGCTTAAATATTCATATTTCTTACTCGGTGGAATACTAGAGTTCTTCCAAAGTGTCCACCTCTACGGGATTTGTATTCTATTTTTAAGATAGGGAGACAGAGAGTTCTACATTGTAGATTCAAATCTTGGATTTAAGCCGTGGGTTAAGACATTCAGCTGAGCTGTTCTGGTATGTTTTATTAAACTCTGTCTGAAATTCTTATCAACTGCATCTTTTCAATCTATCAGGTCTGTGCATCTCTGGAGTTCAGTGCTAAGTTTCTTTTAGTATGCAAGTGTTGCAACTACTAAAATATCCAGCAAGCATCTGGCATAATAACCGATAGGGATCGTATCTGAAAGCATCCAAATGCACGAAGGTTGCAAGCCAAGGACAGCAATGTGATGCCCAGGATGATGTCAATTTTGCAGATTCAATAACTTGAGATCGATTAAATTAACCTATGAAAGTAGTTTCACGAACATGTAGATGTGATTCACAATTTCTTTGAACACTACCACCATGCACCCCTCAGTGAAAGTTACCCCATCTCACGCTTGTTGCAACAATCATAGACAAGTTGGTTTGTCGTTTCCATCTCTAGTACCTTTTTATCTGGCACAGGCATTGAGAAACATTTGTATATTTCTGATCAGATTGTATGCGTACATGGCAAAGAATATCAGGTAGAACTTACTTGGTATTTAGTTGGGGATGCATGGAATGTGCAGAATATGAGGGATATCAACGAAAAAGGGAATTCGACCAAATCACGTACGATATAACATTTGTTGAAAACCATGAGAGAAGAACAAGGCTCCTCTTCATTTTACAATCAGAAACTATGCCATAAGTCTCTCATGGTTTTCAACAAATGTTATATCGTACCGAGATCTACTAAACTATCAGTATTATATACATAACAGCTGATATTTGGCCTGAACTGTGGTAGACCTTCTTTATTATTTCCCTTCAGGACATCTCTTGTTTTGCAGGAAATACATATCATCAAGCTTTCGGCCTGAACGTAAAGGCAGACTAGGTTCTTCTCTTGATGTCGTTGGTACTGACTAAAACCTTTAGCTTTGTTGTGTTTATGGATGCTTTTCCCACCCCTCATTTTCCTCTTGTTGTTGTCCCATTTGACCAATCGTCACTAAAGAATGCAAATAGCTAAATTAGCCGCTTCACCACTATTTTATTTGTCTAATCATATACACATAAAATAACCTCCATTCGGAATATACTTGCAATCATTTGAAGATCCCTCGCCTGATATATGATGTCTCTCCGCAGGATTGGTATGGCGATGCATTTTAAGGCAACAACTTCAGAAGCTTTTGGTTGTGGTATTGGGTTGTATGTCGGCTGCAATTCTTGTAGCCGAAGCCAATATTCTTCCCAGCAGTGTTGACCTGTCTCTCTTCTCTATACTCATTTAACATTTTTGATGAGAATGAAATGCTTGTGCAGGTAAAATCTGCTGCATTATTTCTATCCTACCCTATCAGAGGTCTCTCATAGTGGCAGGGCCCAAGTCGATGTTCCCAGGATCAAAATTGAAGATGGTGATGGTTTTTCCCAGAATCTTGATCTCAGGCGTAATGCAGCAAACGAAGTTAGAACCTCAACAGGAAGAACTCGTGTTCCGCTGCTATGGTTTTGACTGTGTATTCTGGAAACTCTATTCTGTACGCTACTCAAATTTTTGTTTAGATGACCAGGAGACAACTTTTAGCATCCTCTAGTTAGTTGACAATGTTAGAATTCGGAAAGTTTTGATGACGGTCGTTCTCCATCTCCTCTTCGTATTCTTATCATGTATATGCAATACGACGTGTTAAATTCAACCTTGTTTTCAAGCTTTGGACAGCAAATTGTATTGGAAAACTTGGTATTCAAAAGGTAATATAAAAGATTTTTATGGCAAATGGAAATAAACGATTGCAACGTCACTTATAGTAAACACCTTAATACTAAAATCTGCACTGTTAAACAGCTTAATACACCTTAAACGGTCTTTGGGTGTTGCATCGTTACCTTGTTTTACACCAAAGTGCCTTGCATCGAAAGCCATAATCACATGGTGTCACTAGCTGAAAATGGGTTCGTTACACCATGTGAATATTTCGGGGTTTGTTAGGGTGGTAAGGCTTTCGAGCCCTACCCGAGCCCATACGATTTGAATATTCTCTGAACGAACATACTATCCAAGGGAAAACAGTTATGCATACTAAA
>JAOYMZ010045179.1:0-14706 GCA_025802335.1 Pinguicula primuliflora | reverse complement strand
ATCACCAAAACTTGAACATATTCAATTCTATGCATAAGCTTTCTAACGATGTGCCCAATTCCGTCAACGGACAACCCTAGTGGCCGGAATTGAAAATCCTGTCTAAAATTCTGTCACTGGATCCTGCACCAAATAAAATATAATTGTTCCTTTTCAAATAATTGACCGATGGGCCCACCACCTCATTCGTGTAATAAAGTTGCAGGATTTATCATTTCTGGAGCTAAGAACTAGAATAAGGGGCACACCACACGGAAAATTTTAGTCTGTGCCCCGAAAATTTTTCCCACTTGCTAAAATGCCCTGCCGCGCTGGTTCTTTCAGCGCGCCAGGGTCCGCGCGGAAGGAACCAGCGCGGACTTAAAACCCGCGCTGGTTGCTCCGCGCGCACAGTAAACACACTGACGCACACACACAAATACACTATTACACACAATCTGCTATTTTCTTTCTTCAACTGTGGTTTTCACTTTCTTCAACTCCAGATTAAGCTGAAGTAATCATGACGCATCACGATGGTTCAGATCTGCAGAAGGTGACTCAATCGCAGCTGTCGCCCCCGCCGGGTGCTGCCGTGGAGTTGGAGAGCGGTGTGACAGCGCCAGCGACTGGAGCCGGAGTTTCAAACATCGTGCGGCGATGGAAGAGAGAAGATCTCGTCAAGAGAGGATCACTGGCCGCGCAGGCGTTTGCCTTCATTTTCTCTTTCCTTGCATTCATCCTCCTGGCCAGCAATAACCACGGGGATTGGAAAGACTTCGACAGATACGAAGAATATAGGTAATATGTATATTCATTCAATGGATTCGTTCCAATTTTTGGTACTACATTTGTGTTCGATCCTTTGTCTCTGTCTCTTTCTTTCAAGGTATCTCTTGGCAATAGCAATTCTATCGAGTCTGTACACTGGATTACAGACCCTGAGACAAATTCATTAACTCCATACCGGCAGAGAGATGTTTCATGTCCATCGCCACAATTTGGCCGTAGCTGATTTTTTTGGAGATCAGGTGTTGTGTTCCTTCCTCATCTTTCTTGATATGAATTCAATTGCACCAATTTGCGAAAGAAGATGAATCACCTAAAATTTGGTATTTGATCGCATATCACAGCATACCTTTTGATATCGGCCTCGTCTTCGGCGATACCTCTAACCAACAGAATGATAGAAAATGCCGACAACATGGTTGAAAGAAAACTCTTCCTTTCAAGGGGGAGATGTCTGCAGAAAGCAAGCAAGAAAAGCAACTAATATGGAGTTGAAGAAAGTGAAAACCAACCGTTGAAGAAAGAAAATAGCAGACTGTGTGTAATAGTGTGTTTGTGTGTGTGTGTCAGTGTGTTTATTGTGCGCACGGAAGCAACCAACGCGGGTTTTAAGTCTGTGCCGGTTCCTTCCGCACGGGCCCTGTCGCACTGAAAAAACCAGCGCGGATGGACATTTTAGCAAGTGGGGAAAATTTTGAAGGTACAAACTAAAATTTTCCCCCACCACACAATATAAAAGACAGGGAACTGGTTTCTCACCATGCAATGGGGTTGTGGGGAGAGAGATGAACATGAATGTATCTACCCATAAGACCAGTTAGAATCATGGATAATATAAAATGTTTAGTGTAATATGGTTGATTGCGGCAATACTCTATAAGACATCCGGTAAATAGTGGATGCCGTATAGGACGATGGGAGTCACCCTATTTCTTGAGGTCTAGTTCGCCTCTGCCCTCACATCCTTGGTGATGACCTACAAAAAATTACATGAAAATTATATTTAAATATTATATATAAAAAAATTTTAAAAATGGAAAACACCATCCCATCAAATATCTCTACATATTAAAATAGAGATAGAGAAAGACGAAAAATATTTTTTGATGGTTATCTTCTCTCTAACGTACTCACCTTTTTTTTTGCTCACCTATTATTATCAAAAAATGTTCATAAGTTTTTTCATTCAAATTTCTTTTTGATCTGTACCTCATTGGTAGATGGATGCATCAATTAGGCAATAACATCAATCCCTATAACGTCATCTATTTCATCCAAACAGTTAAAAATTTGAAATAGACCCGACCCAATTGGGTTCGGATCCGTGCGTGCGTGTGTGAGCCAATATATATGGGATATGAGTTTGCTCTATGTCCATCAATAATCGTGACATTTATGTACTTTGTGTTATTGGGTCTATCATTTTCCCCCATTTTTTGTGGATTGGTGTACAGAGGGCACATGAATCTTTTTATCGGTCGTTAGACCATGGCGAGCTCTGATACCAAGTTGAAATTTGAGACAAACCCTACTCGGTGGGTTCGGGCTCGTGCGTGTGTGTGCGCGTGGAACAATATATAATGACTGCGGGCTTACACTCTTAAATGCCAAGGTACCAAGACAATAGAGTGAAGTATCACATTTTATTATATACTAGTTGATTTATATGTTTGTAATCGGTATGAGACAATTAATTCTAACACAAGCTAATTGTAGAAAACTCGGCTCGGCCTTATACTCGGCTCAGCCCACAGTCTAAAACATTAATTACAATGCATGGGCCAGCTCCAGTGTCTGTCAAAATCCATCTCTAATGTAGAAATTTCCTTCTTATTTTTCCGGCACGATCACGGGCCTCGTCCGACGTTGAGATTGTAGTGATTTAGTTGTTGTAGGGTTATTTGTGATTTAGGTGGAAAATCTCGCAACTCCAATATCCCCGCTAATTCAGGTAATGATATATTAGCTGTTGTAGCTACAACGCATTGGACCCCAGGAGCAAGTCCTTTTGCTACCAATAAAGTCTTGGAGATTTCAGATTCTAATCGAGTATACAACAATACAACATTGAGCATTTAGATGGGAAGGTTTCTATATCTGAGTCAGACGAATTTTGGAGGACAGAAATGGAAAATCAAATTGAAGAAATCACCAAAAAGAAATGGAAAAAGAAACCAAGGAAGAAAAAAGAAGATGAAATTTTTTTTTTTGAAAATTGAAAACTTTTATTAATAAATTTTTTTACAGAAATGCGTATTTACATTTTTACCCTCATGTTTTCTAATTGAGATTTTCCGAACTTTTATTCAAGAAGAAGATCAAAATTAGTATTTTTAAAATCAAAAGCACTTCATTGAAATTATTTGTAGCAAGTTATTATCCGAATATTCTTTATATAGCTTTATATTCCAACAATTTTCGCTCAAGAGTTAAAAAAATAAAAAATGAGATACCACGACAAGAAAAACAATAATTTTTTTAGCAAAGCAAAAAACTATAAATTTCATTTTGATTGCTAATGTTAAAATATAAGACAAATTATAAAATTCTCATACGGAGACAATTCGGGAACTAGTTACATATTTGGATTACGGCCAATGAAAATAATCAAAAACTTAAGTCCACATTTTTAGAATTTTAGATTGTTTTTCGAAGGCAAAACCCAGTGGCGAAGCCAGAATATTTGGACATGGGGCACAATTCTTGAAAATTTTGACCTGACCCATAATCCGGGCTCAGGCCTTTGAATAAATGGATCCCAAAGTCATTCTAGCTCCGGGTCTCGTGAGCGCATGTGCGCGTAGATCGAATGCTAGTAACGAATACAACTTTCTAATCAAACGATAGTCGTAGAAGTCTCTAATCTTTCGGGAGCCGGTCATAAATTTTATCCCGACGACCGAATGATACCATTTAGGGTTTGAGTTAAGTTTGTTGCTTTTTAAATCCATATATTTATAAGATTTTATTTGTTTTTTGGCGGCGAAATCGCCAAAAGAGAATTCTATAACCCGTTATAAAATATTTTTTTCTTTCAAAAATCAGAATACTGCGCAAGACGTAGGGAAGCCTAATGTATTTAGCAACTGCAGATATTAGATAAACAGAGAGTCTTCTATTTCTCACAAGCTAATTGACGTTATTGAATTAGAATGAAATGATTTCTATTTATATTTTATATTATTTGATAATAATATATTTTTTATTTTAAAATTACAATATTTTTTCTAGACTTTTTTTAAAGTTTTTTTAGGGGGGGCATGTGCCCCCTTTGGCCGTAATGGCCTCGCCACTGGCAAAACCGCCAAATCAAAATCCGATTTCAGAGACTTATTCGCATGAATATTCTAAACCGGCTTTATATTTTAATTTCATCGAACCAAAGTGCTCAAGAATTAAATTTCTAATATTTTCTTGTTTTTTTTTGTGTATCATTTCTCTTTAAAAAGGCATTAATATCGATCTAATGGTTGTAGAGATATATGCAAAAAATTTCAAATGGGGGACGGTACATATCGGACGATATTTCTTACGTCCTGAATTTTAATCATGTCCGTCCATTGTTAATCTGACGGCTAAGATTAGATCACTTAAGTTAAATGAGTGTTTAAATTCTGACCGTCCACTGTTAATCCGACGGCTAGAATTAAAATTCGGAATGTATGAAATGTCGTCTGGAATATATCGTCCCCCAGCAGAAAATTTGCCATGAATCCCATAAGTTAGTATTATTGTTTTAAGAGCAATAGACTAATATAAATTTTTTATGGAGATGATGACTATTGAGGGCTAGCTAGCATAGATCAATTTGTGAGTTATATCGATATGGATAGAATGGTTATATAAATCCATGAGTTCACATCACTATTTTAAGAGCCATATATACTCATATACAAAAAATTTGTAGAGATAATGACATTGAGGGGTAGCGTAGCTTAACTTGTGGTTTGAATACCATTTCCCTTTTTTAAGACATTAAGCTGAATTGACATTATAGTAAATTTGTTGGAAATAAATAAATTTAGTAAGAATCAATCACATAATTTATCTTTTATTTTGTAAAGAAATTAAAATTAAATCTCATTTTTACAATTGTTTCTTTCGCCATCATCGGTTAAGGAGAACTTCGCCATTATTAGTGAAGCTAAATCAATGGTAGCAAAGCCTTTGATCTGAATTTTTTTTCAGAAATCGCTCAAAACTCAAGTAGTTGATCTAGTCTATATATAATCGAGAATAGTATATGATTAGACTATATGAAGTCTTCTACTCATAGTAGAGATTTAACACTTTTAGTATCTTCTCAATTGGGAATTCATTGCATGTAATTTATTTTCGACTACGAATGAATGACATGTAGTCTATTCTCGACTATGAACAACTACATGTAGTCTATTATGCTAGTATAGTTGATTCGAGATATTGATTGTATGAAGTCTACTTGTAGTCGAGAATAGACCGTAGTCCATTCGTAGTAGCAACTCTACGCTTGTAGTCTATTTCTACTCTCAATCATGAATAGATTGTATATGCTGTCTATTGTCGACTACAATTGACTTCATGTAATTTATTTTGTGGTATCTATTTTAACTACGTAACAAAGACAAATAAATCTATTCTTAACAACATATCAGCGGCATGAAGTTGATTAATTGTATATTAATAATCGAAAATATACCAATGTACTCGATTCTTGACCAGAAATAGACTATATGAAGTCTGTTCGTAGTCTAGACTATAGAATTGATTGTAGGCTAGTCCTCAATCAATTGTAGACTAGAATAGACGATAGTCTATTTTAGACAACGGTTAAACATCATGTAGGCTACTCGTAGTAAAGAGGCTATATACAGTCTATTCTCAAAGACTCAAAACAATGCAATTAATTCTCGACCGCGAATAGACTGTATACAGTCGATTCTCGACCGCGAATAGACTGTATACAGTCGATTTTCGACTGACTGTATATAGTCCATTATCGATGCGAACAAACTGTATGTAGTCTCAATTGGAGACTACAAGTGGACTGTATGTAATCTCAATTGGAGATTATAAGTGAACCATATGCAGTCAATTGTAGGTTGCGAAAAGACTGTATGCGCTAAATTCTTGCTGTGAGTAGACTGCACGCAGCCAATTCACGACTACGAGTAGACTGTACACAGTCAATTTACAACTTTGAGTAGACTGTATGCAGCCAATTCTCGACTATTGATAAATTGTATGCACTCCATTATTGATTTCGAATATACTTTTTTAATAGGTAAGTTTTGTATTCATGTGTTTGTATTTGATTTCGAATATACTACATACATCTATTCGTAGTCTATTCCCGACTACAAATAAACGATTAGTGTGGTTGAGTTTTGATTCTGAATACTCTACGGTCTATTCATGCACCTTTTTAATGTCTCTCCTCTGTATTCCGTAGTAATCTCACCTAGTCTCATATCTCCTTGTTTCACCTAGATCTGCTCCAACAACAGGAATTGATCATTTTTTTGGCCTCCAACAATCTCCAATGTTGAATCCGTCGTTGCAAATGGAAGCATAATAGATCTAAATGTGGAATTAATTGTTAAATCGTAGAATAGCAAAATCTCGTGCCAACATTGGGAGAAAATTACGATTGAACTAAAACCGTATTTTTCATAGTGGATGTTTGGTTCTTCCACCCTAACAACCCAAAATTAAAGTGGGTGACAAATATATCTGCTAGTTCAAGTGGTTAGTATATAACCTCACAATTAAGAGGTGCAATGATCTCGATACCTGAAAAAAATTATAAAAAATAATGGATGACGGAATTAAAGAAAAGAAGGTGGTGGAAGGCTATTAATTTTTATGGGAATTTGAGTGTGAAGAGAATAAATAGAATCTTAGAGTGAGAAAATGTACATGTAATATAGGAATCAAATAATTAATGTTAGTTTCAAAATTCACCTTAATTAAAATTGACAGTGCCGATATAAGGCATCTCCCACCACACACCTCCATTGCACCTCCTTACTGACATGCCATGCCACGTTAGCAGGGAATTTCTTTAATTCCATTTCAACAAAAATCCATACCAAAATTGCTATGTTTTGTAACAATATAAAACTCTTGTTTTGTATACATCTAAACATAAGTCATAACAGGGAGTTTCTTAATGTTTTAAAATCAGACCACCGCTCATTTTCTCATTTGATCTTTCATTGCTACATTTTTTTGGCACAACGAAGAAGCTTTTCTTTCACATTCAATGAATCATAATTTTTTTTTCAGATTGCTTTGTTTCTGCATTGAGATTAAGGAAAGCATTTTTATTCCAGGTTTGGTAAGTTTTCAAATGCGGTGCTTTCTTGTCGCGGTATATTTTGTCTGTTGATTATAGTGCATACACAGGTGGTGTTTAGCCTAAGATTGTATGTATAATTAGTTCTTATTAGATGTTTCATGTCCATGAGTCTATAGTCCGGATGAAACAGGATAGTGTTTGAGCGTTCCTTAATGTTTGAGTATTTGCTATTGTTATGTGATAATTGTTTATGCAATTATTTTGTTTATTGGTTATGCTGTTGCGGTTATGCATCACAAGTGGGTTTGATGGAGGACGGTGGTCCTTGGGTTCTAATAAGGTTTTGGAGGAGGATTTGGTGTTTGAGAAAAATGTAGTTTGTGAAGAAAAAAGAAATAGATGTAAGAGAGTCGAGAATGGGGATGAGTTTTGAGTCTAAAGAGGTGATGCATAATTTTTACTAGGAAAGAAAGGATTTACGTGAGGTGAAAAGATCTAGATATAAAAAAAAGTGGGAGACATTATGTAACATATGGTTGCAATTGTGGTGTAATTGTACGTAGAAAACATGATTTGATCCAACAGAAGAGCAACTCACAACCAAAAAAAACTGTCAGACATCTATTGATGTGAGCTTGATCGCGGAAAATCATTGGATGTTGTATAGTTATGAGCTTGAACATAACTATTAGTTGGATGTGGGTAAAGCAAAATTTTTTGAAGTACAATTGATATATCGCAAATAACATGAAAATAGCTATTGGGTTGAATTATGCAGCAGGTATAAGAATTTCAAAGACCATCAATGCTTTTACAATTTCAGCAGAAGTATCGAAAAGCTCGCATGGATAGAAAGAGACGCAATGAACTATTTGGGTAGAGTAAGGAGAACAGGAGGATGCCCAAGCCATGTTAGATTACTTGAGAAAGATGCAAGCTGAAAATCCTAAATTATTTCATATCTATGAGGATGACGATCAAAACCGATTGAGAAGTGTGGTTTGGGCCGATGCAAGGAGTGTGGTGGCATGTAAAGAATTTGGAGATGTTATAACTTTTTATACGAGTCACTTAGTTAACTCATAAAATATGTCGTTTGCACCTTTTGTTGGAGTTAATCATCATGGACAGTCGACATTACTTGGATGCGCTCTGGTCACATATGAAAACACTGAATCCTTTCAGTGGGTTTTCAATGCATTTCTTGATTGCTTGGGTGTTGCTCCTAATCCCATCATTACTGATCAGGATAAGGTCTTGCAAAATGTCATTGCTGAAGTTTTTCCCAATTGATGTAAATGTGGGTAAAGCAAAATTTTGGAAGTGGGTAAAACCATGAGCGTGAACATAACCATGAGTTGGATGTGGGTAAAACAAAATTTCTGAATTACAATCAATATATCCCAATAAACATGAAAATAGCTATTGAATTGAATTATGCAGTAGGTATAAGAAATTTAAAGACCATCAATGCTTGTACAATTTTAGCAGAGGTATTGAAAAGCTTGCATGGATAGAAAGAGACGCAAGGAACTGTTTGGGTAGAGTAAGGAGAATAGGAGGATGCTCAAGCCATGTTAGATTACTTGAGAAAGATGCAAGCTGATAATCCTAAATTATTTCATACCGATGAGGTTGACGATCAAAATCGATTGAGAAGTGTGTTTTGGGGCAATGCAAGGAGCGTGGCGGCATGTAAAGAATTTGGAGATGTTATAACTTTTGATACAAGTCACTTAGTTAACTCAGAAAATATGTCGTTTGCACCTTTTGTTGGAGTTAATCATCATGGACAGTCGACATTACTTGGATGTGCTCTGGTCACATATAAAAATACTGAATCCTTTCAGTGGGTTTTCAATGCATTTCTTTATTGCATGGGTGTTGCTCGTAATGCCATCATTATTGATCAGGATAAGGTCATGCAAAATGTCATTGCTGAAGTTTTTCCAAATGCATGACATCATTGGTGTATATGAAAAGATAGGGGGATATAAGGATTATGAGTTGTTGAAACCCAGACTCTTCAATGTTGTATGGGATTCATTGGATACAAAAGAATTTGAAGATAGGTGGAATGTTTTTTTTGAAGCAAGATAGGTGGAATGTTGTTATTGATTCATACAACCTACATGAGAATGAATGGCTGTTTGGTTTATACACAGAGAGATCTCATTGGGTTTTCTCATTCCTGAAGGATACATTTTGGATAAGCATGTCGAAAACTCAAAGTGGTGACAGTATAAATGCATTCTTTAATGAATTTTTGATGCATATACACATAACAAGTGAAGTGAGTTTCGAAATGAACAGAGGGGAGGAATGGTATGTTACACAACATTTATGAAGGAAGAAAATGAAATATTTCGGTATGGAATTTAAGAGAAAACATTGAAGTTGGAGAAGATGACCGTAAATGATTAAAGGAATAGCACTTTCATGTTCAATACAATCAACTGTCAAGAGAAACCCAATGTATTTGTTGGAAGTTTGAGTTAAGAGGTATCATATGTCGATATATTATTCCAATATGGTCCGAATTGAGGCTTCATCGTGTGCCTGATACTTGCATCCTGCACAGATGGAAAAAAATATATATTCAGAAGGCATACACAAGTAAAATTGAATTACATAAGGAGGGAACGAAAATGCGAATGACAACGATATGATACAATGATGGAGCAAGTGTATAAGAGAAAGACATGTTGTCTGAACATGATTGTGATCATATGTTCGAAGAAGCAAAACATTGATGAGGAGCAAAACAGTTCGCAAAAAAAATTGATGATGCAACAACCCCTCTTATTAAACCCAAACGGAAAGGATAACAATAAGCAAGTAGAAAAAAATCAATGGGCAAGAAAATTATGAGGAAAGTAAAAGGGAAAAGCAAAAGGAAAAGTAAAGGCACAAGCTAGCACGACATTGGCATCTAAACAACCTTTAAATCTATTGTCAACTGCATAACATTCTATTTACAGAAGACAACATTAAATCCAAAGGAATTCACCAGGTATCGAAGTGTTACTGCTTCACTATTACACACCACGAATAATCTGTGGACCACCTATTCTTCCATAGTAAGTTCTCTACAAAAGTTTGGGTTGCAGTTGAGCATAAATGTGGGCTACTGTGGTGTCCTAGAGCCACCACCTCTGTATCCAGAATAGAGTAATGGCTCCATATCAGAGGAAGCGCTGCTTATGGATTTCTATGCAAAGGTGTGGTCATCTCCACCTGCTGGATTATTTGGAAAGAGCGTTGCTTAATGAAGCATGAAGATTGCAAATCAACAACTAGGAATATTGTTATGCAGATCTCTCAGCTAAACCAAACCAAACATACTTAATAAATTCCGCCCTTAGGCAGGGTCTGGGGAGGATAGGATGTACGCAATCATACCCCCACCCTACAATAGAATGGAGAGATTGTTTATGTGGAGACCCTCAGCTCGAAGAAAATAATAATAGTAATAAAATAATAAAAAGGAGAAACAAGTATAACTGAATTACCTACTTACCCCAACCATGCACTACGTACATACCAAAATAAATGCATGCCTACGCAAATAACGATCAAACTAAATAACTAAATACCTATCAATCTAGAGATCAATAAGCAAATAACTACTCTATATAGTATTATGTATCTTTAACCCTAATATTGTGTCTCCAACTCGTCCTATTAGAGGTCATGTTCTCGGAGAGGTTTAATCCTACTAAATCTAATCAAATCTGCTCATGTCATGTCCTCTTAGGTCTCCCCCGCCCTCGTCGTCCTTCGACTTGTAATCCTTCAACTCTCCTGACTAGATTGTCCAAACTCCTTCTGCGTACATGTCCAAACCACCGCAACCTTCCTTTCCTCAGTTTGACACTTATAGATGTGGTACCTAGTGTATCTCTAAATACCCCATTTGGAATCTTATCTAATCTCTTGCGACCACACATCTATTTTAGTATCCGCATCTCTGCCACTTCAAATTTCCGCATATGTAAAGACTCATAGCCCAATACTCTGACCCGTAGAGTATTGCCGGTTGCATAA
The DNA here is from genome assembly GCA_025802335.1 of Pinguicula primuliflora. NCBI lineage: Eukaryota > Viridiplantae > Streptophyta > Magnoliopsida > Lamiales > Lentibulariaceae > Pinguicula > Pinguicula primuliflora. Next base: position 3,611 of record JAOYMZ010045179.1, on the reverse strand, counting down.
CCGTTCTATAAAATTTTTTCTTTAACTCGAGTGTGACTTTTTTATCGCATAACACTCTAGTAGCCGACCGCCATTTCTAAACCCTAAACCTTGAGGCGATGGACAACGGTGGTGATAATTTTTTAATTATTTAAAAATTTACTTTTAAGATAATTTTGTCCATATACAAATTGATAATACTAAATTACCCGAAAAATTTCACGTATTATATCCAATTTGTCGCACTATTTGTTTTTAATTTTTGCCACAGTAAAGTCTCCACTGCAAACACTTTATAACTTTTTTATAAAAGCACATTTTTTTAAAAGCCCCCTCAAAAGCCAAAAATAGATTTTCAGTAGAATTTACTGGTTCAAGATTTGGGTGATGGATTGATGGCACTGGCGGATAGCAGAGTGCCTTTGTTGACTCCGCTGGTAGTGTATTCTACAGTATTGCTTTCGGCGCTCATCGGTACTCAGAAGAAGTGGATTTCTTGCTGAAGCTGTTGAGGTATTATGATGATTTTACTTTGGTCTATTGGCGTGTGTCTATGGAGGAATACTGGATGTTTTCGATTAGATTTATCGATTGTTTCAAGTGGACAGTTGATCGATGTTGGGAATAATGAGCTTTGTGGGTAATGTTTTCCATGATGATTGGCATAGTCTCACGCATATGAATACCGCAATGCATCCATTTTTGTCTCACGTGCAGGTTAAGGAATTTTGGCTACATTCTGCATGGAAGGAACCTATGCTATTGAGCTATGTTCCTCAATTTTCGGCTGATATTATGCTCATATCCATCTCTGCAGTGGAGGAGGATCAAATGATTTAGAAACCTATCCAAGGTAGAAGATTTACACTTAAGTCAGCCTGGAACCTTACTCGCCATCGATTGACCAATCCGCTTAATTTTCAATGGATCTAGGGCTCTCTTTTTTTTATCTGGGACTCTTCCATTCCTTTGAAAATCAGTTTATTCATAAGGAAAGTGATACAGCGTATTTTTTCCGTCAATAATAATATCCGCAAGAAGGGAATTTCTATCATTTCAAAATGATCTTGTAGTCTTGATTTCGGACATATTGAAACTGCATATCATCTCCTTTGCAAGTGATCTGGCCAATCATGTGTGGCACTACTTTGATAGCATTATACAGCTCTCTCACTCTCCTACGAGTCTAGCACATCGACTGGAGGCGTGACTAGTTAGATCAGAGGACAAAACTTTGGCCTTTCTCAGACGTCTAACACCTTTGGCCATTTACTGGGAAATCTGGAAAATGCGATGTAAAATTCGCTTCGAGGGTGACAAATTACAACCAGATGCAGTTATCTCTTCATCTTTAATATTGGTTCAAAACATTGTGCAGGAAAATTTTACTCACCTAAGAAACTGCAAGGGCAGTACATTATGTCATTACTACGGATATCTCTTTCGCTGGCTGCTACATCATTGACAAAAGCTATCAAATGGTGACCGCTTGATCAACCATTTATTCAATTGAATGTCGATGGCAGTTCTCTTTCAACCTCTGCAGACATTGGAGAGATTTTCAGGGATGAACATGGTTACCTCATGTCCTCCTACTCTAATATTACCTATTGTTCATCAGTGGAAGCGGAGGCTACAACTCTTCTAGCAGGATTGAACATTGCTCTTCAAAAGAACTTTTTACACTTAGAAGTTAACACTGACTCGCTGCTCTTAGTGCGTGGCATCTTGCAGGTTGATAAAGCTAATTGGAAAATCAGACAGGCAATTAAACAGATCATCCAGTTGCAACGCTCCTTCACCTCATGCTTAATCAAACATTATTGTAGAGAGCTCAACCAAGTATTAGATGCATTAGCCAAGAAAGGGAGTCTGCAAACTGATGGAGCTTTGGTCATTCGAACTCAATTACGAACTAACATATAGCCCATCATCCAGGATGACAAGCATAAGATATACTACAAGAGACAAAAGGGACACTCCCTTTTTTTTGATAGGTAAGTGATTCCATTCCATTCTAAGTAAAATATTTACACAATACAAATAAAGCCTCAAAAGTGGGCACACTAAAAAACTTAAAAAACATAACTGGACCAATCCATTGGATTGGCCCAGCCCGCTTGGTTACTGAGTCAATCCATTGGATTGGCTCAGACCTTCTTGATTACTGGGCCAATCGGCCCAATTCTGAAAGAGAGGTGATGGGCCAACCTTAGGGTTGGCCCAAGCAGGAACCAAGTGCACCGCAGGAGGGCGACAGGTTGGCCCAAGCAGGAACAAGGTGTGCTGCAGGAGGGCGATGAGAACAGCACGAGCAGGAGAAATAGGAGGGCCGCAAACAAGGTGCACCGGTGAGCAAGAACCACAAGCAGAGTACGAGCCGACGAGCAGGAGGGTGTCGTGCAGGATACTTAGGAGCCGACGAGTTGGGACAGAGCAGAGCAGGAGAGGGACAAGCAGAAAAGGAAACGACGACCAGGGTACAGCAGATCAGGAGGAAGCCGAGCAGAGAGACATGGGAGCAGAGCAGAGCACGAGTCGACCGGAGCAAGAGCAGTACACGCAGGAACCACGCAGGAACCGAGCCAAAGCACGAGCAGAGTAGAGAGACAGGCAGAGCAGAGCAGAGCACAAGTGGACCAGAGCACGAGCAAAGTAGGAGCAGTACGCAAAGGAACCATGCAGGAATTGAGCTGGAGCGTAGCACGAGCAGATAGACTTTTCGTAATAGGAGTAGAGAGACTTTCTGGAGTAGAGCACGAGCAGAGCCGTAGCAGAGCACGAACCACACAGGTGAGCTAGGACTGGCGTGCGAGAATCGAGCAGGAGGATGCTGGAGAAGGATACGCTGGAGACCGGCGATGAACAAGGTGCGCCGGCAAATAGGAGCCACGAGCAGAGTGGGAATCGATGAGCAGGAACCACGAGCATAGCAGGAGTAGTACAGCACGAGCAAGGAATCCGACGAGCAGAGCAGGAGAGAGGTACGAGCAGGGAAATCGACGAACAAAGCACAAGCTAAGCAGTACATGCGGGAGGAAGCCGGAGCACAAGGAGAACCGAGCAGAACCGAGCACAAGCAGGAGGAAGCCGGAGCAGTACACTCTTTGGCTGGCGACAGCTCTCGCACAGGTAAGACAAGGTTTCAAAATTTAAAATTCAAATTTAAGGGAAGGAGGAGAGAAGGCAGAGGTTCTCTCTCCTCCTACAGGGACACTCCCTTTATTATGAGTTTCATTCTCATAGTTTTTGCAATTCCTTATTTACTCGTAGTTGTAAAAGGTGATATATGCTGGTATGCTTTTTCCTCCCCTAAGATTTTCCCTGCAAAGGGTTTTCCGAAAGGAGGTGAGGATATATCGTCCTAAAGCATTTGGTTGTAAGGATTAAGAGTTGATCATGTAGGTACTTTAAATCGTTTTACCTATTCAATAAAATCCTTATTTCGTTAAAAAAATGATGTTGCTGCAGAGGATAAGTTAACCAAATGCACTAGGCAAGGCAAGGATGTTGCAAGCGAAAGTAAGTTGAATACAACGAATTCTTATGGTGCTGTGATGAGTCCAATTCATATGCATTTTTGTTCTCATTTAAATGATAATATTTGCTTGAAATCATACTTTTATTTGTGT
>JAOYMZ010045168.1:0-30908 GCA_025802335.1 Pinguicula primuliflora | reverse complement strand
AGTGCATATACATATATGTATTGGCCCATACTGTACAAATCAAATGTAGAACTCTGTTTTAAGATTGCGATGATGAATCCTTAATCTCTTCCCGTGGCTTGTTGTGTATGAATAGATGATTCCGTGATGCATCATAACACATTTTAAGATACCTTTATCAATTCGTTGCATGGGGTCGATACTCTCTCCATCCATTTTGATTCCACTCAATAAGTTCGAGATCGTCGTTTCCCAAGTCCTGTTGTTCCTCGAGTATATGTCTTGCCGATTCAACAGTTGGCTCACTACACTCTCTTAAAAAGATTTCACGCATCGTTGGTATATCTCCAATACTTGAAGGAATCTCTTCCAAATGTTTCTCCAAACTAAGCGTGAGGGACTCAAGCTCAGGAAAATGCTCATTATCTGCGCTCCAACACTTGAGATTAGATTCAGAAATCACCAAGGCTTTCAATCGAACAAACACTATAACAAGTTGCGCAAGATTGGGCAATGAGCCAATCACAGTCATATCCTCGCGAGAAATAGCACAACCGTATAAAACCAACCTCTTGATTGAATCGGGGAAGTCGATGCTAGATAACTTCCGAGCACGTAAGGTGAGAGACTTGAGTTGATGAAAACATGCAAGGTTGTCGAAGCCACACCATGAAGAATCAAAGGACTCATCGTAGATGATATTTAGATGCGATAGATTCGGAATTCGTTCTACAAGCACCTTGGTGCACCTCAAGTTCCTGATGCTGAGTGACTTCAGTTGATCCAGGACGGCAGTTGTGGAAGATGGTGGATCAGGCAAACAACAATTGGGTGCACGAATAGCCTTGAGTTGTCGCATTTCCCATATCTCAAATGGTAAAATTAATCCGCACTCGGAAGGAACATTCATAAGGAGGTATTGTAGGTTCCAAAGGAAAAGAATTGGGGAAGGTGAAATGAGTTGCAAGCTGTTGCAACCTTTGTTCTCTGTAGCATAGAAAACCATCCGCAATGTGGTGGGATGTGCAGCTTGCAGAATGGAATTTTTGTCTGTTGTCTTCACCAATCGTGATCTACAGATATGTGGATACTTGATCATGCAGTCTTGACACACAGAAATGTCAATGTTTGATGATGATGGTGATGGTGTATCAAAAAGGATTTCTTCAAGATTTAAGCTTACAAGTGAAGCTTCACCACCGCCCATCAAGCATCCCTGCTCGAATCCGCCAATAATTGATTGTTCACTTGGGGTTTGAATAAGCACCTTCTCCGATAATTCTCTCCTGCGGAATTCGCGTACAAGATCATGAATCTTGCAATCCCAGTCAATACTCCAAACCACGATCATCCTAATAAGGTTCCTAGAGGCAAGGTCAATCAAATACTCTAACACAACATCATGTACGTCCTTTCGTGGTACTGTTTTTACCAATCCCGCAGCAACAAGATTTTGGATCCAAATCTCACGATCAGACATGGAACCTTCACGAGGAAAAGGGAAGTAAAGGAAGCAGGCTTTAAGATGGATTGGTAGTTTTCTATAACTCAATGACAATATCTTCATGCAACGCTCACCATCCTCTAAACTTGCAATCTGCGTTACATCTTTGGCAACAGACTCCCAATACTCTGGAATTCTATTAGACTTGGACAGCAATCCTCCAATCGCAACTATTGATAATGGAAGCCCTCCACAACCTGTAGCAATTTCCTTTCCAATTTCTTTCAAATCAGTTGGACAACCTTCCTGACCAAACACCTTCTCACAGAGTAAATCCCAACTTTGATCCTTGTTTAGAAGACTCATATGATGAGGAACTCTGGAGCTAATATCATGTGCCACATTCTCTAGTCGAGTTGTCACAACAACTCTACTGCCATTATTCTGCTCGGGGAAGAAATACTTGAGCTCATTCCAAGCTCCAGTACTCCACATATCATCCATTACAATCAAGTACTTGTAACCACATAAACCTTTGTATAATCTCTCACCTAATTTATACTTGTCTTGGTTGGTTTTATCATCCTCATCCAGAAGGCCTCTAAGTATTTGCTCTACATTATATTGCTGAGATATTGTGCACCACATACGTTTATCAAATTGCTCAATGATATATGGATCTTCAAAGACACATTCAGCTAAAGTAGTCTTACCGATCCCTCCCATTCCAACGATGGAGATGATTTGACGGCTTTTCGTATCAGTTGCGAGCTCCATCTTGATTTGAAGGATTCTGTCATCAAAACCCACTTGATTTGTCCTCCGATTGGACGTATGATGCATTGAGGAAGCAGCAGCTGGTACAAAATCCATAGGGCTCTGATATTGGACACCATCACTTTCGAGTTTGATGGATTCCATCTCTTGTCTGATGGATTCTATCTCTTGATGTATCACTTCCAAATCTCGATGGAAAGATGATAGTGCCATACCGCTTTCCTTATCCAACACTCCACGCAGTTGGTCCACGACGTTGTGGTCAATGATAGCTTCTGCTTTGATAGCAGAATCGCTAATTCTACGGGCGACCTCTCCAATATCGTCGCTTATTTCCTGAGAATGAAGATCCAGGGAATTTATCAACAAGTCAACCTTGTCCAAGAGATTCTGCACCTGTTGCGTGTCGATAACAATTTTTCCCCAAACGTGATGCTTCTGTATCTGTTCGAGAACTTGTGTAAGAGAAACCAAAGACGCATAAGCTGCAACAGCCATATGGGTATTGGGAGAAAAGAAAGGACTGCGAAGGAACGGTGAAGAAAGATGGGAAGAAGGTGGAATGCGTGCTGGGATTTTTGTTTTGATACAAGCTCAAACATTTGGGTTCGACGACTTTGATTTAGTCGTCGTCTGGAAGGACTGTTTGGACATTTTGCTTCTTGGTTTGATATAATCTGTCAAGTGTTTAGCTTAAACACGCTTTTTACAATAACTAATCTGAAGGTCCGCCAGACCGGACTTTAACATTATCTTCCAGATTATGCCACTTACTCTGCTATCATTTCTGGCATGTGCAAAGCATGGAACAATTGAGGAGGCTAGAAAAGTCTTCTCACTCATGAAAGATTCCAAATGCCTTCGTGAAGCTGATGTTATAGTTTATGATGAGAAAAAGTTTATGCTTTGCTAAGTTTATGATGAGAAAAAGAACCTGGTATTGTCTGGAATAAAGTTCTTTGGTTTGGAGTCAAAGCTAAAGGCAAAAGGGCTCTACGTTCTTACCTTTTTTTTTTTTACCTGGATGAGTGTTTAAAAATGCATATAGTAAGATTTATCATCTTGATGCAGGAAGAAGGTAACATCGGTAGATTATCCCATCTGATTTGTGAAGATAGATATTTTTTTATCCTATCAGATCTCGAGTGAGAGGGATCGATCCTATTGCTGTAATTAGCCTGCTAACCATGTTGCTCAAGCTTCTGCTTTTTTTTTGAATTGGAGATGCAAAATTCCATTACACACCAAGAAACTAGGGACATTAGGAGCAAATATGACCTGCAGTAACTAAGATGTTGCACCTCAATGCGAGTTTCAAACTTAAATTACTTTCCCCGCAATTCCTACTTAAATTACTTTCCTCACACTTACTTTCGGTGTGGGACAAGAACTCTCTAACAAAACTTCTCGCGATTTCGCCGAGAAGTTGCCGCTGGTTCTTCTTTGACAAAGATGGGTGCTTCTTCATCCCCGTCTTCTGCTTCCATAAGGCTGTCCGCATGAAGGAAGTTTCCTCCCTTTTTACCTACACCTATCACATCAACTCACTTTTCTCTCACTCCACCTCGTCTTTTCTGCATCCATATTTTCTCACTCCAATCTATCCTTCATATTTCACTCCCTATATTTTAATTTATTTTGTATATTTTAATATATTATAATATGTTGTAATTAATTATAATATATTTTAATTGATTATAATATATTTTATTTTAATTTATTAATTTTTTTTTTAAAATTCCACTCTCTTTCCACCACAACCTACTCCCGGATAAAGAGGTTGGAGGGGAGGAAGTTTCCTTCCCTTTGTGGACAGCCTAATTGCCGAGTTCACAGCAAGCTAGATCACCAAATCAAACCAAACATACCCAATAAATCTCGTTCTTACCCGTCTTCTGAGATCACCAAACAGCATAAATAATATTTTCATCCCCATCTTTGCTAGTCCAACTCAGACACACTGTTCCATTTTCAATTGCTTGATACCAATGCTCTGCTATTGTTGGTACTCATTTTTTTTCCATTAACCACGTCCAATGCTATCTATAATTTCAGAAGATGAACTCAACATAACATATAGAAGCACTATATATACCATAAATTTAGATTGATTATCAGAAACCAAAAACATCCCTCCATAGTTTTCTTACATGGCGCTTTCATGGCCTACAGCCATATACTACTTACTATTTACGTGCCATACATATCAGAGAGCCACAGCTACATCAGTCAGTACATAACATGTGCTGCAAAAATTTCAACTTTGATAACCTAGTGGAGCTGTCATAGCACGAAGCTGCAAAAAAAAGACTTCTCATGGCATGATTTCCTGTACATCCCCCAACGGAATGATATCCAAAAAAACAAAGCCGTTGAGACAAAAAGAATGGAACAACCCTTCTGTACCGGGTTTTCTTGGGTATAACACTCGCTTGGATAATTTGGTCGGGAACTAGCCATACACTGAAGCATAAATCAACCCTACGCCAGGCTTGCTTAAATCTTACCGACTCCGACGGAAGTAAAGAAGAAAGCAACCTTTGTGCAGGAGAATCATGCTTTGGGGATCAAGATCCATGGCTGAAGGAGATGAGGCAGGATAGCTGTAGCTTCTTGAAGCTGGGAGTTAGTAGCATTTAGAGCTTTTGAGAAAGATTCTTGGGCGGATTCAATAATTGATTCGAATAAGCCAGACTGTTTTAGACCCTGGGTGATCATCTGGGTAAGTGTGAGCAAGCTTCAATGCATTACTTAAAAAACTAATCAAATCAATATAAATGCTTACCATAGAAGCATGACTGCGGGTTAAGATCGCCTTCCTCGATAATTTCAAGATGAGGGAAGGATCAAACGTGATGACATGTTCGCGAAACCTGTTGCATAAATAAGAAAATCTTTCAACTGAAAGTAATATGCAGGAGGAACCACTAGATCGGTATATGATCAATATGTTCTGTATGCATCAATTATTTTATACAAAATCTTTCAAATCCAAGGAAAAGGTCGAACAGAAACTCGGGAAATATGATGAGTAACATATCGACTTATAGTCAACATACCAGTTGAGCATCTCCTCCTTGCTTGCTGTTGAAACAACAATAAATGCCTGCAAATGAAGTAGCAGCGTCAGCGTCAGTTCATTTTCTTAAAGATAGCTCTTAAAAATTTGCTGAAATCATGTAATACAACTCTTATCAACATGATAAACAAGTTGAAAACTCGTTAGAGTAACATATTATGGACACGGTTTCCAAGGAAAGAGTTGGTGTTTTATACTCATTTCTGATGCAAATTCGACAGGTAAAACACCGTCGGCTTGAGGGTGGGTGTTATCGATATCTTATAAGAATACCTCCGTAAAAGGATCCTTGATGTCACCTCTTTCAATGCTGCTTTTCTGAGAGTAAAAATGCACAGATGAGACCATAAGAAACTCAGAAGTAGCAGTTCTGCACATTACAATTCGGCAAGAATATACCTGAACCTGTCAGTATCAACATTAAACAAATGTAACTAGTTAACCGCTTCGGCAAACAAATAATCAACAATGAGATTAAACTACATGCATAATTGGGAAATATACCATCCTGACAACATTTCCAGGCACATCAAGCAGCAATTGCCTCAAGGCATACTCCTGGGTACCAGTAGGGGGTATAGGTTCATCTGTGTCTAAATGGATTATCCAGTACACTCCAGCATCCTACAATCATAGTATAGAAATATTCATGGATTCTTCATAGTAGGATAGTAAACGAACTCATACTGCAGTTGTACAATTCATACCCTTGCCATCACCCAAGCCATCCCCATGGATTGTTTCACAAAAAGCTCAAAGTTGAAAGGCGTACAGAAGACACTTGATAGCCATGTTTCATTCCAGATCCGGCTGAAGTAACAGAAAGAACGGCGTTGTAGATGTTAACGATGATAGCAACTGATAAGGTAATAAATGAACAAAATTTCCAACACAACGAGTATCAAAATACATGAAACAATAACTAGATGTTAGTTTCACGGTGAATAAGTGTCCATAGTAGAGGCAACATGTTACATGGCCAGGTGCGGCATAGGAGAACTATATCAACCAGTATATTACCTACTAGCTTGTTTCTTTTCCAGATTTTGCGTTCTGCATATCTCTTTCACACCCTAAAAAACAGGACACAATCAAAGTTATTAATCTGATAACATAATAAAATTTTGCATACGGGACAGAACAATTAATTTACCAAGCACGAATTCAAAAAGGTACTAGAAATATTCTCTTCAATCAATGAGAAAGAAAGGTAGACACACGTGTTATGGTGCTTTACTTACTGCTTAAGACTACAAACATTCAAACATTTTCATATAAATAACAGAAAAAGACCATGATATAATAATTACTACAAGGAGGGACAAGAAACAGGAAGAATATATGCTAAACTCACTGGAATGGATTCAAGCACAAATGGAACTCTGGGTAATGCAGCCTCCACTTCAACGAAGATGAAAAAAGGAGAAACGCCAATAACCTTATAATAGAGCATCCGCATCAAAATCTGCTCAAGAACGGCAGTAGTACTAGTAGTAATACAAATCTGCACACGCCAAACCATCATTCACAGCCAGTACAAGAGATGCATCAGCATAATGGTAGGCAGAAAGACACATACAACACGGATACAAATGAATATTACGTATTTGGTGCGGTTCAAGATACAAAAATTTCTCTGTTATCATTTGGTGCGGTTCAAGATACAAAAATTTCAAACAGTCCCACTACCCACCGGAAGCGGAGAAGTCAAAAAAACACGATTCTAGAACCCAATGGACAACAATAAAACAAAAACTAGAGAACCTCGGTCTTGAGATCCGACTGTAACTTAAACTTCCAGTCCCAGAACTGCGCAAATGCTGCAATATTGGAGTTTCCCGTGCAGTCGCGAGACAAGTAAGCCGAGTGTCTAAGCGTGCCACAAGGTGAGGTTTCCATGCCCGGGAACTTTCTTGAATCATCGTCCGACCACCGCGGAACGGGATCATCGAGTCCGCCGCGCCACATGAGATAGTATAAAGGCGAATGAAGCTAGAGAGAGGTGGATAAGAACGAGAGGATAAGTGTGAGCTCCGAGGAGAAGGATGTGTGGCTGCCGGCGGCGGTTGGCGGTGGCGGAGCCCGTAGGAGTGTGTGCAGACTCGCCATTGGAGGCAGGTCTTGTCCTGTCTTTTCTGTGCGTGGCCACGTCCTTATTATATACACACGAAAACGGCCCTTTCGGAGAAAGGTTGGAGAGACGGAACGGATGGTTGGAAATGGAATGTCAATTTTACCCCCGACATTCTTTTTTTCTCGAATCTCTCGGACTCCTCCTAAATTCTCAAATTAATTATAGGAAGTAATGACAACCTTAAAGAAATGTACTTACGGGGTTCAAAATCATTTACACAAGTTATTTATGGCAACTTAAAACAAAGGTGGTAGGGGGTGGGGTGGGGGTAATAAATTTGTCACGGTCATCCAATAATTGTCGTAGACTTTGAAATCCATCATTAATTTATATATTTACCTTTGAATTCACAATAAATTTAAGAGATTTATAGAATTTTATTGGGTGTGGTGGTTCTCAATGTTGGGAATTTGATCTTTCATACACATTTCAACAAAAAAAAATACACATTTCAACTAACAGGAATGAAAAAATGATGAAAAATACTAATTGTATCATATTTTTTGGATACACTTATTAAATCTCATGCAATTCTCAACTGAACTCTTTTTTTATTATTTATTTTTATTCATTTATTTAATTATTTACACATCTATATATTAATAAAAGATGTGAAACGACATTTCCTTCTCACTCTAAAACAAAATTATATATCGTTTTGTTCTTTTCTCTACCTCACGCAATTTTGCAGTCGGAGGATCAGACACATACGCACAGGTAAGTTTGTTATCTTTTTTTCAATATTTTGAATATTATATTATTATTTTAATAAATTTTTCACCTTATTACAATTTGAAATATCGGAGGAACCGTCCATCGTTTGTCGAAACGGAGGCTATCATAATTATCAGCGCGTCGTGCGCTTCCATATGACATTTCACTTCATATTATTTCGATGTAACTATTATTTAATTATTTTTAATTATTAATACTAAAACAATAGAATTTCTCCTGTGACGCATGTGGTCACGCGCAAGCCGCATTTTTCACAATTATTTTTATGTGGTTGTGATTTTAAGGTACGAGTAATATGCTACTATATATTTAGCAAGTACGTTAAATATTATGATATAAATAGCACTCCTCAAAAAGGATTAATTGAAGGTGTGAAAGGTGTGAATCCTAATGGATTTTGAAGAACAAATTGTAATTTCAAATCCAATTTACTAAATTGTAAATATGAAATATACGTTATTTATTTAAAAAAAAGGATGTGTTCAAAGCAAGAACGATGGATGGAAGGAGCATGTGAGAGAGAGGAGCCATTGCCTCCTAGAAGGGTATGAATGGCAATGGAACAAGTAAATTGAGTGTCCATTTATTTGGCGGAATTATGCATCATTATGTGGTATTGGGATTTGACCACAATCCCATGTTTACTACACAGGAAAAAATGTGCAGTAGTCAAACTGGTTCTGGGATTGAAAATAGGGTCGCTTGCGTTTTTGGAATTAACTTAGAATTCAAACTCAAAAAACAATACCACAAAAATCGTGGTATTGAACAATCCCATTTTTGTACCTTTGCATTTAACCTCCTGCATTCAAATTATATCAAATTACAATCGACATTTAAATTTCCATACCAACTGGATATTGGGGGAAACCCAAAGAACTCACGAACCCTACAAACCATTTTCGCGCAATCAAGGAACCGTGACACCAAATCCAAGGTCAACGACTACATACCAAGTAATGGATTCAAACTGAAGCGACATCGTTTGTTAATTTTTGTAATTCATTCTGGTTTAGATGCTTAGGGGTTCGCCTGACAGTACTTGAGAACTTAAAACACTCGTGTGTGTATGCCAAGATGTATGTAATTGTTTTGCTCTTGGTAGTGTGTCTGCCTTAGAATGTTTGCATAAGTTAACATTCAACATATTTGCTTGATTGTGTTGCGAGTATAGAAAATTCAATAGTTAATTTTGGTGTTGTCATTTGCGAGTATTTAAGTGAGACATATTTGTTATACTAAATATCAGACACAGTGTTTGATGCTTGAAATTGATAAGTTGTTGTAATCAGGGCTATGGAATCATCAGGTAGAAATGTGCATGCCCAGAAAAAACTATCTTACAACCCACTTAGAAGTTCTGGTAGTAACTCCAGCGAAACAGGAGCTCGGAGATCACCGCGTAAACATATCGCACCAACACAGAACACAAGAGTTTATTTCAGCCATGCTGAAGAAAAATCACTTATACAGGCAATGAAATTTTGTATAAAGGAAGGATTAAGATCTGAGAACGGTTTTAGAAAGGGATTCAACAAGAAGTGTGTCTCCCTCATAGCACAAGATGTACCTGGAAGTTGTGTTACCAGCCGTGAAGTCCATAACAAAATCAAAGTGTGGAAGAGCGAGTACAACCTGCTGAACGACTATCTAAATCTCAGTGATTCTGCGTTTGATCATGAATCCATGCAGATCACAGTAGATGAACAACTGTGGAGCGAATGGATGGCGGTACAAACATTTTCCTTGCATTGATATATTTTTGTTTTATACTTAATGGTGATCCATTTTTTGTACAAGATAGCATCAAATACAAGAAACTTAGGAATAGTAAATGGAAGTGGTATTACGACTTGTGTGACATATTTGGCAACACCTGGGCCACTTGTGCTGGTGTGTACGACTACTACGATGCTCAAAGTGCAACTGCAGATTCAGCCAGCTCTGATGTGCCTACAACTGTAGAGTTAGACGATTATTTGGACATTGAAATTGATGAACAAATTGAAGAGCCGTATGAGGAGATTGGAGGATTGCCTATAAATGAGGAAGTGTCACCACCACAATATACACCAGCAGCCAAGCGTTCAAGGAAGAGTAGTGAAAATAGAACACCTAAAATACCAAAAGCTGGATATGGTCACCAACATCCTTAATCAAGAAGATCCCGCAAGTAAGGAATTGATGAATGCACTGAAATCCTTCCAGGTGAATCAAATGGCTGAGGTGGGTGCAAAGAAGGTCATTGTGGCCGATCTGGTTCGGAAAGACTTGTCTACCATGGAACTGGACAACATGGAGGTAATCAATAAAATAAAGATTGTAGATGCAGTTATGCCTGATTCTGCTATGTGTAGTGTCATGTCGACGGAAAAGAAGAAACATTTTATTGAATCCGTTGTAGGTGATAGTTCAGACTTGTAGTTACCTTGTATTTTCATGTTTTAGACTGGATATTTGCTTTCTTTATTCTGTATTGTTTGGACTTAATTTGTGAGTTGGTAATCTGTTTTCTGTGGAGAATAATTATGATGTTGTCCATGAGTTGCTAACAAGTACATGGCTTCAGTCAATCAAGTACTTTAAAAAGAGGATCACATTTACATCCTCCTCTATCTCCTCCTCTTCCTCTGGATCAGAGGGGTAAGAAGAAGGCCCAATCTTGGTGGAGGTTGTCTTCATGCAACCATCATTTTCTGGATGGTCTTGGGAGGAGTGGTAGGAGATGTCGGTTATAGATTCAGGTGTTGGCTCAATAGAGCAATCAAAGTCAAATAGCCACTCTACCGGATAGCCAACTTCAACAACTTTGTTCTTCATCTCCAGTTTAGCTTTTTTCTGCTTTTTTTCGTCCAACTCGTGCTTCCTCTTTCGGTTCTCACACGCCAATAGACGCTTTTGCTCGTCTAAGGCGGCTTCCCACTCTTGAAAATCAGCCTGGTCAAAGGGATTACAATAAGTACGAAGAGTTACTCATACATATAGACTAACATAACAACTAAATGTACTAAAAAAAGATATCTTTAGCTAAAACAATTAACTACTACATGGTCTTAACCCACATATCTCATAATAAGTAACAAATGTTGCCTAACGTAGTTCGTAAACTGAGCAATATACAGTGTCTAAAGCCTACAAATACATCCATCAACCTTCCACGATACGAAATTGCAATGAATTCCACATTTAATGCTAAATCTACAACCATGCTATATATTACCATATGGTCCATATCTCATACAAAAGGTGATATCTTTTTGGCAAAAACTTACTCCTACGTCCTTGTCCTTCACGAGGACAGGTACAACAGGCCGCGGAGAATCAACATGTCAACAGCTAGCAGAATGTTTGATTCAGAAATAATTGGTGGAGGGTTTGGTATAACAGGCCGCGGAGAATCACAGTTTGTTTCTTGTATGGTTAATAGTGATGTAGGAGGGGTTGATTTCTCGTATTTACCGGCGGCCATTTAGCTTTTTCGAAGGGTTGCGGAGGGTGGTGTAGTCGAAGAGTCGCATGCACTCGTAGGAGGCAAAACACACATGCCGCGAAAGATTTGTTCGAGGGCATTTTGGTAACTTCACATTATTTTTTAAATTGGGTCAACTTTTCGCAAATAAACATGAGATTATATTTTTTGTGTCCAATCTCATTCCAGCTCACGGAATTGGTGTAAATTGTTGAATTCAATCCTAAGTTAATGTGACATTAATTCTTAGGCTAGATTCAAGTTAATGAACCCTGAGTGAATCTTGTTTCTGCCACTAAGGGATAAATTAAGTTCATGGCCCGCAAGAAAAATCATGGCAACCTCAAAGCGGGGCGTCTGGAACCCATCCCACTGACCCACCAATTTAGGTTCACGCTAGATTAAAAACTGATATATCCCAAAAAATTGATGCCAAGACAAATTTCACCAATGCCACGGCCAGTCCTTTAGCAGCCTATGCCACGGCCAGTCCTTTAGCAGCCTATGCCACACCAATGGGCACCGAACACATGACACTTTGTGCAAAATAGATGCACCATTTTCGTGGTATATAATAATTCCCCCAGCAGTGTTTGAGAAGTCGGTCGCCCCGGCGATAAGTCACTCGACTAGTCGGCTGAAACTTCGTTGGCGCCTCGTTTTGGACCTAATCGGCGTGGCTGAGCAGCTCGTGCGGTAAGGCGGCCGTCTTGACCGATAAGTCAGCCGCCACGGTCGATAAGTCGGCTGCCGGTCTGTTCGGCCCAAAATAGCCCAATTTCAAATTTTCGTTAAATTTTCTCTTACTTTTTTTTTAAAACAGCCTCATTTCATATTTTTGTACTTTTCTAGTTCTAACCTAACGTAACTAATACAAAAAAAGTTCTAACTTAACGCAACTAACAAAAAAAAGTTTGAGTCGGATCACAAGGCTGAGAATGAGACCGAGGTTGACGAAAAAGAAGGACTACCTATGAAGATTAATGATAAAATTTGATATCTAAACTATTTGAATATTGTTTTGCAAAATTTTTACTTTTTTTTGTGTGTATTTTTGTATTATATTTATGTTAAACTTTTTTTATATATTTTTTTATTAAAAAAAATTGAGAGAAGGGGTTGCACTGATCGCCGACTACTCGGCCAAGTCACTGGGCAGTCGGGGGCCGCTCCGCCTCCGCCGCCCAACTTCCCGTACACTGTCCCCAAATAAATTGACCATATCGACGTTTTTTAAAATATAAAATAATAAATAATGCATTGTGAAAATCATATTCAAAACTCTCTCGAGAAATGTATGAAAATGCCATAAGGCACTATTTTTTTGACATGACTTTTGCACAATTGGTGATGTGAAAATTCTGTCCAATATTGTGTCAAAAATAGTGGCTTATAGCATTTCCTGACTCTCTGCAGCTGTAGAGATGCAACCAGCCAACCACTGGCAACAAATCCAAGAACCACCATTTTCCAACTAAAAAGAGTTGGACCTCCCCCACAGTTCTTTTTTTCTATAGTTGTCTGTAGAAGAGAAGATATGCCTGCTCATGTAACACCCTGCTGATCGTTACAGCAAACACGGTTGCATCATCGAACCGCAACCATCGGCCATTGGGGTTACGGACATCGGCAGTATAGTGTCCTTTGGATGCTTCCCTGCCATGGTGGGTTACTGTGGCTACAAGCTCGTACTTGCGGCCCTGCAGCATACCACAGTTTGTTAAGTCAGAGTTGTCTTATGTGATCCAAAATTTTTTTAACGGTTCCAAATGAGTGCAATGATTTATGATTGTATCAGGAGAGTTAAAGACGAAGAGAAGCATCATTACCTCCACAGCGGCAGAAACAAGTAGATCACGGTTTAACACAAGTTCAGGAGGGAAGTAGACAGCCTTATGCAACTTGGTGCTTCCGCGGATGCCATAACCAAAACGCTTCAGATGCAAAATCATTATCTGCGGAAGTGCTTGTATGCTGACAGATTTTCTGGCCGAAACGAGTCTGACCTGAAATTTAATGAAATAATTCAACCATAGTACAAGTTAGCAATGCCCAGATAACATCAAAAGGGAAAATTCAAGTTATTAGACATTGCACAACCTAATACAACTAAAAAACATGACTAAAATAACTAGGTTGGGTATTGCACGTTTATGGCGTAATACATTATATCAGCTAACCTCTCCAGATGCTGGTGCTCTGTATTCGTCTAACGTTTCCGGGGCACATAAAAAATGAAGTGCATCCTCAATTGTTCGAATAGCTTCATGAGAAATATCAAGATGGAGCAAAAGAAATGGCTGAACAGTCGAAGAGGGTCTGGTGCCTACATGAAAGAAGATTTTCATCAGCTTGGATGACGAAGAAAAGTATAAACCATTGTTGTTCCTAAAAAACTAATGGATCCCTACAGCGAGAACTGATACAGGAATGACAAAAAATAACCCTGTGAGTTACTTATATATACATAAAAATGCAGGTCAGTCGTTTAGCCAACTACTCTTCACGTACTACTCTGTAAACACCAACAAGAAATAAATGATAATATTATCATGGAACGATAGACACATAAGATAAAGTTGTTCATCAAAAAATGCGGAAAATTACCTCGTGCCTTTACAACGCTTTGCAAGTGTCCACCAAAAATTGAACTGAGTTTAGAAGGAATAAAGCTCTGTGTCCTTGTAACTGCAGATTTATTCTTTGGGCCAACTGTTTCCCATCCATCATCATCTGATGTAGAAACAACAGCCGATCTTTTTCCATTAAAAAAGGATTGCCCATCGAGTTTTAGCAATTCATCATGCATTTGGTCCATAATAAAACCCAGAAACTCTTGCGCATCCTCTTGTCTGTACAAAGAAGTATGACATCAGAAATGATCTCACTACCAAGGAAATGACTGTGAAATTCCATGTAACATAAATTAGATATGATGTGCCATTAGGCACGAAATTTGAAATGCACACATAAATGCTACTCCACTTCAAGACCAAGCATTTAGTGTTTGAAGATCAAACAATAAATGCTACATGAAATTTAGCAACTCCAACAAGCCTAAGCACCTTAACAATATAAATGGACTGCATACCAAATATAGCATAAACTTATTGAAAGTATAACTCATTCGTGGAGTTCCAAGAACTGACCAACAAGAAATCATGCGGAAATGCCCATAAGGAGGATGAGCTCTGAAAACTTACCTAGACCTCCCTGTAATGTTGCTGGATACATCAGGAGCAAATTTCCTCAAGACATCATCAAACATTGTAGGACGGAAAGGCCTCCCTGTTTCAATTGCAGTACAATCTTTCTTCTTTATCTCAGTACCACTAACAACATCAAACTCACGAATGAACTCCACAAATGCAGATAATGTTGGATGACTGGCCTAAAAACAGGAAAAGATAAACAATAACTTCAGTTATGCTCGAATCTCAAGCGAATTCAGTAGTAGCATACAATAAGTTAGACAGCACAGAGCAAAACCTTCGTTATACTCTGGTTTCTCAGTCCACGTAAAAGCTGAACAAACGGAACACAAGATAAAAGAGCCTGCAACGTTGCATTGAGGAAGCACAAATTTCCTGAATTGAGCAACCCTCGGGGAAATATATCTTGATTATACGAAACAGGGTGATCCTTCATTCGAGGAGCCTTTTGATCTGAGTGAACGGATGAACGGCTAATCGATCCATTCAACTTCATGTATCCATAATCGGGAAACTCAGTCATGGACTTCCCATCCACTTCAACAGTTTTATCTGATATATGAAATGTGCTAAAATCGACTCCATCAACTACTTCTTTGTTCCCAGATTGAGAATGATTAGAATCGTAAGCTATTCCATTGTCTGGAACACTGCGAATGGCGTCAGTTGCTGAATTCCCATATAATTCATCCTTTCTCTTTCCAGCGGCAGATGGAAAGCCAACGGACTGATCAGGCATACCATCAAATCTACCAGATGCCAGTACTGGAGTAGTTTGTGAAGAGCTGATTTGTAGCGTTTCTCTTACTTGGGGTTCTTGAGGATTCACGTCAGTTTTATCAGGCATCCAAGACCGGAGTTCATCCTCAGAGAACGACCCAAAAACTAGCACCTAAAAAGAACAAGGAGATGAGCCTTTGATAAGCAGCATATTCAGTCAGTAGTACACCTCCACATTTGCGAAGGTAGGCATAAAATATGGCGAAAACAAAAGGAAATTTTCAAAGCTTTTATGAGTACATAAATATGGAATGACACGCAAACGTATTAAGTCCAGAACTTGCCACAAGATTTAACTATTTCATTTTCAATTCATTAAATTTGCCAATTTATTGTTCAAGATAATGTAACATTCATCATATTTTTCAAATAATAATAATTCAAAATGACCTTTTTGCTGGTAACAAAATCCCAATTGTAAACCACTTTACCTTTATATAATTCAATTTCGAACACGCAATGTGAAACCTTTACAGTTGCAGGTGCACCAAAAAAAATACGTCAGTTTAAGTATTGCTGCAATAGTAGTTAAGGAATGATGAAGACCTTATCTACTGTGCTACTAACAATGAAGTTAAAATGGATTGATGGCCTATGGCAAACAGGTTAAAGAAAGAAAAAAACATCATCTTGATAATTCCCTC
The DNA here is from genome assembly GCA_025802335.1 of Pinguicula primuliflora. Taxonomy (NCBI): domain Eukaryota; kingdom Viridiplantae; phylum Streptophyta; class Magnoliopsida; order Lamiales; family Lentibulariaceae; genus Pinguicula; species Pinguicula primuliflora. The sequence goes on along the minus strand of JAOYMZ010045168.1, from coordinate 14,655 downwards.
AAAAAACTAGCAAGTTCAACTGCCAAACAACACAAAATTGACAGAAACAGACCGAAATTTAACAAACTACACAAAATAAAATTAAAGTGTATAACAATACTAACCTTGGACGGGTCAGCCATCATGGGTTGCAGTTGATTCAATAACTTTAACACAAACTATAGAAAACTCTTTGATATGAAATAGAGGAGAAAATTCAGTATATTTCTGTGTGGATAAACTAAGGGTCGATCAGGAAACCTATTTTCACAGCTGAAATAGTCGGCAAAGAGGATTGAAGGAGACATGAGACAGAAACAAAACATTCAGCAGGACTATGCCCCCCTGCAAAAGGCATCTACGAATTCAAAAATCTCAGGAGAAAATTCCAGGGTTCGACTATGAATTCCTTTTCAATCTATTTCTGCATGTTATATCTATGTCGGTTGGTTTCAGGTTTAGGGTTAGGTTTTTCATGATAATTGAGAGGTCTCGCTTCTTTCAATCTCGCGCCTTGTACAATTTGGAAATGTATTTTTCTCGATAACCACAATTTGGAAATGTATAACTGGTATACAATTTAAAAATGCTAGACTCAATTGATTACACAACTAAAAATTATGTTGTTTTAATTTAAGCATATAAATATTAATTAAGTATAAATAGATGAGTAAAACTATCATTTTCATATATAATTTATTCCCTTAGAAAGTTTAATGAAAAGTCGTTCCAACAACAAATTTTTAAAACTTTTTTTAGAATTATTTAACAGAGGAAAAAATAATTTTAAAAATTTTTGGTGATAACTTGTCGTGTAGGAATATGGGCTTTTATCTTTTATATATAAGCTTTTTAATTGTGACACACACAAATTGTACATGTTTTGTGCACTACAAAATTGTATATAACAAATGAAATGTTAACAATTGTTATTATAAGTGTGACTCTTAGTGTAATACATTTGTTTTGTATGTGATTGAGTCACATAAAATACCGTGTATCAATATGTTATTGATCATACATAATGGGTAAACTTCGTATGTTCAGTCCTTGCGTGCTCAGTCCGTACTCAATTTTTCGTAGCATCATCCGTTTTCGAAATTGATCGTACCGTTGGAAAGCTTATAGATTATAGATGAAAATCCCCATGCTTTGGTTCGATTTCCGGCGATGAAGTCGCCAAAAATTTCTAAAACCATATTTAGGACTACTTAACCCAAGGGGATGCATAACCCTCCATTAAACAGTAATAACATTGTCGAAACTGGACCAAAGCATGTGTATTTTCATCTACAATGTATAAACTTTTCAATGGTGTGACCAATTTCGAAAACGGATGGTGCTACGAAAAATTGAGTACGGATTAAGCACACAAGGATTGAGTATATGAAGATTTTTGCATACATAATTATGTAAGTTTAGCATTTTTATTTTGATTAATCGTTGATTTTTTTTATAACGTTAGGGAATCTACCAACATAGGTAAACCTAATACTCTATCGTAATAGCCTACAAACCACGATAGGAAAATATGTCACACCTCGCAATTCATATGTAAAAGCTCATCAATACATTTCATTTGATTATGAATGTATGTATCTATATTCTATATAATGTATGAATGCATAATTATTATACTTATAATATTATAATTCTGGTGTTATCTTCAGGTACAGGATGGTAGGGTGCCGAACGGACCCTTCTGTATCGAATATGCATCTCGACCGTCGGATACAGATCCGACGGCTGAGATACAAGCTACTTAAAAAACCAAAAAACACAATAAATTGGATAATGCTATTTTTCTAAATTAATATTACGGCGGCTTCGTCGCCAAAAAAATTTAAAACCCTATTTAAATGTTATAAACCCAAGAGCTAAATATAAACTCAAAGCAAAACTGTAAAAACCCATAGGCTAAATAAACCCTAAAAACTCAAGAGCTAAACCCTAAAAACCAAAGGGCTAAACCCTAAAAAAATAACGCTGAATTTTTTTTTCCGAAAAAGCTTATTCGGCACGGTCGACACCCTACCATCCTGCACCTGAAAATTCTCGTATAATTCTGAACACACTAATTGGACTTGATCAACCAGGTTTGAAATTTATAATCAATGCTTTAGTGTGATTTCAACACATTTAAATCAGTGTTCGAGAAAGCACCAGACAAATACTGGGCAATCAAAAATCGTCCATATAAACAACCTAAGCAAATATTCGGACGGTAAGGTGAACGACCAGCAGCTATGAGGCCTAAGTTAACACGCATTCTCTAGGCAAAGGTTTAAATCTAAGTGCTATTTAAACTAAGAAAAAAATGCAATGAAATACATAGCCAATACCACCATAAAATATGAGGCTTTTAATATTGTATGCGAGATTTCTAACCGACACTAATTATTTCTCGGTAGTTAAATAGGAATTGTAATACTTACCAAAAAAAAGGAATTGTAATATTGAAACATTTTGTACTTATCCAAGAATAGATGAATTTATATGGATATCGAATAGTTATATAAGAAAAATGCCAACATAATTCTAGTGACGATGCTCAAAAAGTGGAGAAACTGCTGCTCCTTGTACGGACTCTATCAATAATCATTTGTCTTCCAGATAGATCTTCTTCATAACCGACAACCTAAGCAAATCAAGAACAAGAAGAATAAGGAACTAAGTTTTATACAGAGCAATAGTACAGGTAACCCAAGACAACTTCAAATTTTGCGAGCATGATCAGTGCAAGGTTAATGCAGTTCTTTCATAAACACAGTAGTAAGAGTGCACATAGATGGGTTGTCCTAGCGATGGAGAACCTGAAGGGATGCAGGTTCAAATCCCACTGGAGGCAAAACAATTCATTTGGGCTACGACCTAGGACTTCTAATTCAATCGATTTGTTTGTGGGGATCGCCGTGTATGAATCCCCTATTGGGACTAGTCAGGCCCGAAGGACTTGGATACCAATATGGTTATCAAAAAAAAAAGAGTGCACATAGAATTAAGTGATGACAAGCCGCAAAGGTAAAGAAGAAACCTGAGAATCAGTTTGTGTTTCGCTGAAGCCATCATAACCACCAGCTGTAGCAGTAGCAGTAGCATCAGAAGTTGGCTTCTCATCTTTTTTGTCCAGTCTGCAAAGGTGGAAAATTCTCAAGATTTTGGATGGCAATGCATACTTCAGGGGCAGTTTAAAAATAGAAGAAAATCACAGGCTCTTGGTGAAACCAGAAAAGTAGATACCCCACATCTCTCAACCGTAACTACTAATTTAGTGTGAATGCATGTAATATTTCTTTGGGCAATGCTACTTTTACACACTTTATTGACATCATTCGTATACATTGTGATGTGGCAACAATTACAACCACAAATGATGTCAATAAAGTGTGTAAAAGTAGCATTTTCCTATTTTTTTTTAGGTTTTTGGATCACCTAGTGAAACTAGGTTGCTTAAGACTTGATAAAAACATCAAATGTGATAATAGTATCCTTGTATCCCCAGATTGTTCCTGAATTTCGTATTAACAGTGATTTCCTAGAAATTTCTGTATACTATGAGTTCTAATAAATTCAACTTTCGAGGAAAATAGACCAAACAGGTGTTCAAGTTGTAGATAATACGGATTAGAACTGGCTTAGAGTCATTAAAGTATTTATTAACAATACACATTTTAATATATTCCATTTTATATAGTTAGTTCGTTATTTTAGAAAAACGTAGAAAAAAGAAATATGGTTATTTTTACAAGAACCATAATGGAAAATAATAAACATAAACACATTTGGCATAAAAGAGTTGACTATATTATGTTCGTATCAAGATTATCACAAACTTGAGCTTTATGATTTTCTGCATAGCTCCATGGGACTATTGACGCGGGGCACTTTGAAATGTTCAGAATAATTTCCACTCTATTCATTATCAGGTAATCCAACTTGGAATCATGTAAAACTTGATAACAGCGAGTAACCACATTCCACTATAGACCAAAATTGGAAGTTGACAGTTACGAAATTAACGATACAAAACATCAATTTTAAAAAAAAAAATGCGAAGGATATGACAGATAATTGGTTAATATTCAATAACATCTTGTTATGTTGTTTCCATATTGGCCTTTTCGATTTACAAATATCTTCCATGATATTCATATTATAACTCTCAGTTGCCACACATACGACCAATGAGAGTGGACAAACCAACCTGTTTATCCAATATTTTGATGTCTCCAGTTCAGGCGGCAAATCGGCATGTCTTTTGCCAAGCAGTGAAGAATTAGAAGGAAGAAACTGTTGGTCATCAAGGACAAACTCAAAAGTGCATTTTAGGTTAAAGAAGTCCGAACAAAAGGAGTTTCGAGGATACATTTTCATGGGAACTACTTGTCTCCTGAGACTTCCAGTCTTGAATCTATGATTAGAAATAACATTTAGAGAATGACGTGCATATCAAATAACTTTTCACAAAATGGAAAAAAAATTAAAAATCAGATTCTCACCTTGTTTGTTTGCTCCAACAAATCTTCTATGGCATCAGCAACATCAGGAACTACAGAAGAAACTTCCTTGGTATTTCCAACTACATCATTTTCAAGAAAAAATTTCCCATCTGTAGGTGTCTCATAACCAAAAAGTCTTGCTTTCTTACTACTACCTGAATAAAAGTCCTCTTTTGCTGCACACACTGTGGAAGAAACAGTGTACGCATCTCCAGAATCATGTAGCTGATTTAGATTCTGGGATGTGCCATCCCTTGATGCCATCTGAAGAGAATGGATTGGATATTGGCTTATAGGAAATTGGCTGACAGGACATAATCCTGATTTTTGGTCTTGAGAGGTGAATTTTTTAGGGGAAAACCCTTGTGAACCAACAATTTTGTTCTGTATCAGTATCAAGAGAGGCGGGGGTTAGAAAAAAAGTGCAACAAACTAAAACAAAGAGAGCATGTAAGATGAACGAAAGACCTGCATGGCGCATTCATATATCCACTCAGCTGTAACTATATGCATCCCATGTTTGCAAGCAAACTCGTATTTATCACCAGTGGCAAACTTGCACAATAAATGAGTAGCTTTTTCAGTTAGTTTTTCCATGAACCTCTTCACTCCAAGAACATGACACAAGTTTCTCAGAAGCCGTTTTTCTTTCATGTCATACTGAGAAACACAGATCAAATAGTCTTCAAATCCAGGTAGAGGGATTTGGCATGAAAGTGGAGAATAGAGGATGTGACTGCTAACTTCCAGCAAAGAGCCATCCTTCAGAAGAAAGTTTCAAATCAATCAGAAATCAGATGAGTCCCGAACTACAAGATAATAGATTACGCTGTATCATGCACTATAGCTATATAGACTATACAGTAAAGTATTCAAGCAAGGATTTTCCTGAGATTTGATGGCACCACGAAAATAGAAACCACACAGAAAAAAATTATAAAAAGGACAAGCATTTTCTATGGAACCGAACCAATAAAAGCAGTGCATTTTATTACACTAATTAAAGTCTAGTGTAGGGATTGTTTTGCATGGAACCTTTATCTGGCAAAAAATCTAAATGCCAACACTGAACTAAGAAATTTGTGCAGAGTAAATTTCAAAGAAATCAACAATGTTATGCAAAGTTTAACATCCATAAAAGCATAGCAACCCAATAATGTCAACCAGTTAAAAAATATCACTAAGTCAATTAAACACACAGAGACTCCGTTAAAATTATAAATACCTCCAGACAACAGCGAATCCAGTGTGTGGTGATGTATTTGCTTCTGACACCCTGGGTAACAACAGGGGAAGTGCCGTGGCGCTCAACAGTGAATTCCACCTCTTTGTTTTGATCTGCAACAAGCTCTCCGCCACCCTTAGTAACCCATTCCTTGATTTGATCTCTCTGAAATGAAACTCATGTTGTTCAAGCAAGATAAATTGCCAAGTTTGGGAAATAACAGCAGTATTTGCAGAAAAGATAAAGAGAATATGAAATCACAGTAAAGCCCGTCAATAACAAAACTATTAAAAAGAACCGGGGACAAAACTATTAACTTGCGTAACAACGGGCCACCAACCATCATTTAGTTGATAAATTATCCAGAGGTCACAACGGAATATGTTTGAAGCCTTAATTTACAAGTAAAGAGATCGCAGACGATGAAGCTGACAAATGGACCAATTTGGTGCGAGCATAGACAAGTACGATGGCATAAATTATGACTGAAACCAACTGGGTGAACTCTGTGTTTCTCGCTAAGATGGTTGCATCAAATACAATTTAAGGCATGCATATAATGCCGAACGGGTAATACCTCCATCTATTTTACTTTAACATCTAATTACTCAAAACACCAGCAAGAAATTTACAACTCATTTAATTATTTGTCGTATTTATTCCCAAAACACCTGCTGAAGAAAAGAAATTAACACCACCATTTAATGTGATATATTGGAAGAATTGATCAGTTTTCTACAACAAAATTGTCAAAATAGAGAGGTAATGAAATCTACACAAGTCAGATGCTCGTTCAGAAATTAACTTTCAATCCGAACAACACCAATGACGCGAATAATATAAGTTCTTAAGCCCCAAGGTAGCAACTAAACTAGCAGTCATATGGAGATTCACCTTGCCATAATCTGAATGAACAAACATTGGTCTCAGTTCCAGGAATTTTTGTTTAATTAGCAGCAAGTTACACAGTAGCATCTAACAATATCGGTGTTGTCCAATAAGCTATCAGCAAAAAAAACTGATTCCACCTGCTTGAGAAAAGTATCTTTCAAAGGGGCTACTTCTTCTTAATTACACCCCGTGGATAGGAAATAAATGGTAGGATAAAGAGGTGGCGGCATTTTTATTCAAGAAGCATATACGATTACGACAAGATAGAGAGAATGATGATGAGACCAAGAAGCTCTAAGTTGGTGCCCTCATCAACATCAATCTCAGCCAAAGAGTCCAATAACTAGTAAATAAATGTTGCGGAATACAAAGCTAAATCGTATCCGATTGCTGAAGTTCCAAGCAGGTCAAATCAAAGAATCACAGATTCAAGGGAAGGAAGGCATATGTCCATCTGACTTTCAAGTTAAATTGAAACATAAGGGGTTGGGGACACAGAGGGGCAGGCATGCACACACTTTGTTGTAAAGAGAGGCAAGCCGGGTGCTGTACTATTTCCCTGTTCGGATTTCCCTCTTATCCCGGAGGTTTGCCGAGCAGGGTTTTAAGGAGGCATGACGGTTTACCCTCTTCACATAGTGGCTCGGATGGATAGGAGGTACCCCGTACAATTCGAGTCTAGGATTTTCCGTTGGTTTCTTTATGTAGATTTATTAATGGGTAGAACATTACTAGGTTTTCCCGGTTGAAGTCTTTTTTTAGCTTTAGGTGAAAACCATGTAACTTTTACAACTATTATCAATAAACGTATTCCTTTCGGGGCAAAAAAAATCGTATCCGAGTGTTCAGTAGTTTTTGAGTGAGTTAGGCCTGACTGCAGAATCTCACCAACAGTTTAATTAAAATGTTTATCAAACTACAGTGACCTGGCAGCATCTCGAAGCACTACAGGAGATCATAATCGATGACTAGCATTAAGGTTTTAAGGTCCCTACAACTAAAACTAGGTCAAGCATAAAAATATTTGATAACAACACATTACTGCCACTTCCAAAAATGAGCATCGCAGCTTACCTGTTCTTCAGGAAAAGAGCTGGAGAAACAGAATTGTTTTCCTTTAAAAACTGCAGATGACTTTATGTCCTTAATAATGGAATTGCCTGCTCCAACTTCCACCTTCAGCTTAGCCCCATCATTCAAGTCTAAAACATAAACCAACATTTAGTAGAATGTCCAGGGATTGCTTGCATTCATGAATGTGTACCATCCAAGTATTACCTCTTAAAACTTCACTCTTGGTAGTCTTTGTCTCACAATTGCTATCGCCCGCAGAGTAAGAAGCTGAGGATTTCCATTGTTTCATAGAAGCCATGCTCGTTGAAGTTGTTTTATTGAGGATCACAGGATCTATATGAGTAAATGAAATTATACTGGTTAGCAGGGATGCACATACACCCCAAATCGACTCAGAACGGTCTGTAGCTTCAAATTCAAAACCAGAATCCATGTCTTAGGGTTAAATGTGTAACGTACTCATACCTTTTGGGAGAAGTAAATCATAAGCAATGTGGCTTTGAAGGACGGGAACTTCTTTCTTTTTGGAGGTGCATTCTTCAAGCCACAATGTTTTAACCACGTAAATGACTCCAAAAGCAGCCACCCTCCTCACTTCTTTGATTTCACTGCAAACCATTACCATAATAGATGGTCAGTGAGTTGATGCATGGTTCTGCATCGCAATATGCTAATTCTATGCTAGGAACAACAAAAGTGCGTTAGCAAATTCAACTAGGTTTACTCTAGCTAGTAGCTAATAACTAATGTAGTTGCCAAATATAAAAGTTCACCCCATAGTTCTGATAGATGCTACAGGAGCCGAAAGAAAAAAAATGAGAGAGGGGAATAACTGCTGGGGGAGCAATTACAAAGTTTCAGTCTTGCCCAATTAGTAAAGATCCATTTTCTTCATCGTCATGTAAATCATGAAGAGACTTGCATTTTACATTGCTACCCACCAAAAATACAACAACGATATGTGGAAAGCCTAGCAAAATTCCATCTCTATCGTGTGACAAAAAACTGTATGATGACAATCAGACATGGAATGCCGAAGAACTAACAACTTCTATGATAATTGCACAAACGTCAAGATTAAAGCACGAAAAGTGCGTATGTACTAAATTTACATGCGAGACTTCAAGGGGAAACTGAAAACTCATTTCCCATTAAAATCTAAACTTACTTAATACAAAGTAATGCAAGCATGTACAACACAATCGCATAGTTCATGAATCTGTGGCATATCATACCTCTCCGTGGGTGTCCCAACTATAACATGTGTCAGTTTCTCACTAAAGGACATGTAACGAGAGCCACCACCTTGACGAATCATGTCAACCAGCTTCCTCAATTCAGTAGCCACAAAACCAACAAGCACAACTCTGCACTCAGCCAAGTATAGATCATCATCCTCACTTTGAGAATCATCAGCAACACATGGAGTAACATCAGATTCATGTATGAGCCCATCAACTGGTGCTCCATTTCCCCCTTTAGAGAAGGAGAGAGGCCCTAGAAATGTTGGGCGGATGATTGGAGATGAACTTTCAAGATCAGGTTCCATGTCAGAAGCAGACGAATTGGTATCTGTAATCGAGGCCGTAAACACGGATGATGACGTGTGTTGCGAGCTTCTGGTACCTTTACACTGACTATATTGCTCCACGGTCTTGGCACTCATCAAAGAAGTCAAACCTCGTTGAACTGGGTAGGCCTCCTCATTGAGACATGCTATCATTCATAGGAAATACGGTCATGAGTGAGGCAAAAATCAAGTAGGATATAGTTGAAAAGCTGCTTCGAGTAAAATAAATTACTTCTCCAAAACGTGAGCTGAAAGGCAACATATGCACGATATACCTTTTCTGGCAACAGATTGAAGAAACCATTTCATGGTAACAATGCGAATGCCCCATTCTTTAGCAGCCTTATATTTGTTACTTTCTGGAGATTATGAGAAGTTAAGGATACAAATCCCCAATGTTTAAAGCACGCACTTTAACTATAAATCAAAAACTTTGGGCTGATGCGAGAAAACTGTGAGTGACAATAGATTACACATCAAACTAAAAATTAAAGCGCAATGGCTCTCATATCTGCGCACGAAAAATTCTGAATTGCAAATTGGAGGTAAAATGAGAATGCTTATTAAACTAAAGATGATAGACAAACTGAATGTCAAAGATTAACATGTTATGGAGAATAGAGTGCAGGGACTAAGATATTCAAGAATGTTAAAGCAGTTTCGAGGGAAAATTTGTCTCTGGAGCAGAAGGCAGTAAAACGCAAAATTGTATAACAAAGAAAACTTAAAGGATATGTCACATATGAGATGTGTGCTGCAGCGCTTTGTCAGCTCAGCAGAATATTTGCCACCATTTTGCGTGACAAGCTTCTCGACCTCCTTGCGTTCATCTACACATAGAAAGCGTTTGTACAGTAGTACAAATGTTTTCTTGTCTCATTATAAATTAAAAATAAGCTCAAAGTACATACCTGCAGGAATTCCACTAACAGATAACACCAATCCTAAAAAAGGAGGAACCTTGTAAGATTCATGAGGAACAAAACGGTGCTCTTTCCAACACTGGATAAGCCAGTTTATCGTGACAGCTGGTTTGTTATGATTGTTCAGTGCCCACTGAAAGATTCAAAAGAGAGACAAGCATAACAAAAGGTCAGATATTTAGAAGAGGAAGGCCTTCATCCGCCAACTAATCCTTTTCCCTTTTGTAATTTCTTTGGGGTCTCTCACTTCCAAATTTCTCGTTTCTTTTCGAGGACAGAGAAAATGTGTGGAAGAGATGGAAAACCTTGTATTTTGGTGTCAAAACATTCTTCACAATAACAAAAGTGACATCAGAGGATGCTTTGGTAAGTAATACTCCCCCCATTGCAGTAACCATCATTGCAATTTCGGCCTACAACTCATTTCACAAAAGCAAGTAATCATGATATGTGGGAAAAGCAAATGAAAAGTAGCGAGATGCATAGTACTAAAAGGAAAAATTGAAGGTAAAATGACGCTATAGCAAATACATCGTAACGTTATAGCAAAGTCATTATGTTCGATCAATATATCCGCTGTAGAGTATTCATACCAAATACAACTCTAACAATTAGTATATTTCTCATTTTCAAATCATACATGCAAGAGCTACCCAACAGAAATACTAAAGAAAACAATCGATACGATTAGCAGTACATCCCCAAGGACTCTGAATGTTAAAAAAAATCAAGGCATGCCCGTGAAAATGAGCTTTCATTGGCTAATAAGTGCCCCTATAAATAAAACCAAACGTCAGGATGTCTGCAAAGCAAACTAAATGCAGGAAGAAATTGGTCGAAACAACAGCTGCAGTTCAAGTCATGTTGAAGGCCTTTATGGCGTGGAAGCAATGCATGCTGTCATAGGGAGGATGCTTATGAGAAACAGTATGAGGAAATAACAATCTTCGTTCCTATGTCAGTTGTGGAAAGGAATACCGATCTACTGATGTACCTTCTCAGCTTTCTTAAAACCAGATGCAAGTATGCTGACACCGTCCATCGCAAGACAACAAGTAAACTCCTGAGTAGGCAGAGTTCTATGTTCTTTGGCACAAGACAATACGCACTGAGGACCTAGCTATGAGGAATTACGGTGGAAATAAAATGTCACTAGATTAAACACAAAGCATAAACATTTCCCAGCACGGGAGTAAGAATGGTAATTCTACTAATTATACACATGATTGAAAAAAAACAAGACTGAACGCAACAGTTTTACACTTCTCCTTTAAGATATAAGCTACTCTAGCAAAATGTGCTATATCCTCACAAAATGTGTTCACATAGTCCGATTATGTTTTTCTGCATACGAGTTTTATATTACTTTTAACATCAAAAAACAGGGCAACCGGATCAACATCAGAGAGTGGGCAGTCTGCCTTCCTATCATTGTAGGACCTAAATTTGAAAGTCAATTCACTTTTATAAGCCATCACATCCTCGCATTACTTTCAAAGAAACATACCGATCAACTTGCAGCCTTTAGCCCGAAGATCCAGATATTTTTCCTGTAAAACCCAAATCCAAGTCTTAGTTGAACAATTCCGAACCCATCCAACTGCATTAATGATTCAAATTTTTACGAAACACAAAAGCACAACTAGTTCGGACTCCTACATGGTCTGGGGAGGAAATGACATGATAGTCATTGACTCCATTCCTAGAGGGATCACAGCAGAGGAAAACTTGCGCGCCGTTGAGCTTCAAGGCATCTAGAAGAGCGTCAAATAGCTCCGGTGGAACCAGCTGCCGCGACATGAATACATTCGCTCCTTTGAACACTTTCGCCGCCATCTTCAAACTCATTACTCCACTATCTGCAACCATGTTCCTGGATTGGATTCTAATGATCTGTGCGCATGGGGGGATTGCTTCCAGGTCTGAAATTAGGGTTTCTGTTCGACGGACATGCTCTCAGGCATTTGCGCGGGAAACATTGAATCACTCTTTAAAACATGAAAAGTGAAATAAATAAGTAAAAATAAACGGAGGATACCACTGAGACGAGGTTGTACAAGAATCAAGAACATAACTTCGGGCGGATGGTTCCACTCCATTGCACCAAGGGGGGACAATGGAGGATGGTTCCCGTCTCTGAACGCATTGGGGGCGGATGGAGACGGCGAACTTGGAGAACTGCTTAGTTACTCCGACCTGAAGAAGCTAAATTGGGGACCAACCAATCATCTGCCGCAAGCTCACTATGCGCAAGGAACTGGAGCTCCGGAAGGTCACCCCAGTCCAGTCATCACACCAACGGAATTAATCATAGCTGGGGTTCGACGTCATTCATCCCCGGAAGCAGCAACAAACCGGCGGCTTGTCAGTTTCAGACCTCCTTGAACAAGAATTTTTGCTTTCCTTTCTGTTTTTCCTTCCTTTTGTTTTCTTTTTGTTCTTGGCTGTACTGCTTCCATTGTAAGGAAAAAAAAAATCGCATACGAAGCTAGGATAAGCAACTGTTGCCAGATTTCTTTAATGGCAAAGAACTCTGCAAGAGCATCAATCCAGACGAAGCTGTGGCATATGGTGCCGCTGTGCAGGCAGCTATCCTGAGTGGTGAAGGAAATGAGAAAGTGCAGGACCTTCTTCTACTTGATGTCACCCTTGTCCCTTGGCCTCGAGATTGCTAGAGCACTGAGGAGGTTGAGGACGGCTTGTGAGAGGGCCAAGATCCCACAATAGACAAGGACTCGTTGAAGAACACGTCGAAGACTCAAACGAGAGTGGAGAAGTGAAGGAACCCTGTGTGGCAGTTGAAGAACAAGAGTAGTTCTCATCAATAGCAACTCTAAAGCTCTTCCAAACACTCCCAATCTTTCAATTCAAATGCTTCCACCATCTCCTCCATAGAAGCTCTGAAATCGTGAAAAGAGTCCATCGAATCCATTGCCATTATCGCAACGCCACCGTTGTCTTCTCGCTGGAGCTCTGCCTCCTCCGTTATTGCTCCTTCCAGGATGGAATTCGTGCCTGAGAGACTCAATAACAACTCTAAAGCTCTTCCAAACTCTCTCAATCTTTCCATTCATATGCTTCCACCATCTCCTCCATAGAAGCTCTGAAATCGTGAAAAGAGTCCATTGAATCAATTGCCATTATCGCAACGCCGCCGTTGTCTTCTCGCTGGAGCTCTGCTTCCTCCGTTATTGCTCCTTCCAGGATGGAATTCGTGCCTGAGAGACGGTTGGATCTCAGCATTTCCTCAACCTCCATACAAATTTCTGGAACTTGGTTCTTCTTTGAGTTTTTTTTTTCTCTGGGTTTGGGATTGTCCCGGTCTTGCCAAGATCGGGATTTCTTAATCCACTTATTAAGAATCTTAATGATGCTCGAATTTGGCAAGTCCGGGATTTAAAAATCTCGAATTTCCCAAGTCCGGGCGCAAGTCTCGGACTTCCCATGTCCGGACGGTGGCATTTTCAAAAAAGGGGTATGACCTTGTGGCAAAAAAAGATATCCCAAAATACTTGGGTCAGGCTGACGTGGATAAATTTCTTGCGGTGTTCTTGTCTCACTTTTCTAGCAAAATCCGAGTGTTGACGTGTTGTGACTTGTAAATTGTCATTGACCTACACAGATACTACACATATTTAACTCGGTACTTTATTGGGTAACCGATACTAGTACCCTAAATTTGGGTACCAATATCAAAGTAACCGATACCAGTACACTAAATTTGGGTACCAGTATCGGTTATACAAATAGTACCTTGCTATGGTACTGATACCGATAATAGTACCAAATCGGTATCATTAATCGATACCACGATTAATTTCAGCTTACAACTTTTTTTTTTATAGGTGCAACTTACAACTTTCATCCTACCGTGCTCTCCAATGCTCTCCAAGGAGTAACTCTTCCCAAAATTTCACTTAGAGGGGCTGAGTTGGGAGCCGATAATAGTACCAAATCGGTATCATTAATCGATACCACGGTTAATTTCAGCTTACAACTTTGTTTTTTATAGGTGCAGCTTACAACTTTCATCCTACCGTGCTCTCCAATGCTCTGCAAGGAGTAACTCTTCTAAAAATCTCACTTAGAGGGGCTGAGTTGAAATCCCATTCTAATTAACGCTCTTGCGGTATTGGCTCATTGCCCACAGTCGAGTATCAACTACAGCCACTACATCCGACTGGTTATTAGCTCCAGTACTGACTATGAGCATCCATGTAATAACTAATGGCTAGCTTTTGTTATGAGCATCCATGTAATAACTAATGTGCAATTTTATTGGAAATAAAATCATTCACTCGTCAAAAAAAGAATTAACGCTCTTGCGGTTCCAGAGGTTTCTTACATTCACATTATTTAGACGCTCACAATTAAAATTCTAGATTTTTTTTTTTTTGGCATATAGCATACAGAGTAGTGATACATTTACATAATGTAAATGTACATAATTTGTACATAATGCAATTATGAGATACAATTAACCATCCGTTCTCG